>CM042172.1:70249846-70269846 GCA_023376005.1 Doryteuthis pealeii | reverse complement strand
GCAGATCTGTTTGTCTGAAAATGATCATAAGCACTGACTGATTTGTGCAAACGTAGATATTTGCCCAACCCATTTGTCACGGGTAGGATGTGACACAAGGTCGCTAGTATGGGTCATCCAGTAAGATCTGAACAGTATCCACAGATCTATTACGATCTGCGAGCGGACACTCTGATTTGCGTACAGGTATGTTTAAAAGAAATAAGAAATACATACAACAATATCCTTAAAGATAAAACTTGACATTCTTAATATATATATATATATATATATATATATATATATATATATATATATATATATATATATATATATATATATAATTTAATATACCAAACTTATTGGTAAATCCACGCGGTGAGAAAAAAAAGTCTCTTTAGTCAGATCTTAGCCCTGAAGAGCATCAAGCGAAACTTTTAGTAGGTTCGTCTGACTCATTAGATTTACCTTTATATATATATATATATATATATATATATATATATATATATATAGGAGGGTTGGAGTAAAATGCAACAGTAAGAGGGGAGATAAAAGGAAAAATGAACAAAAATAATGACTCAAACAAGTCCAAGTAGGAGAGAAATATTCCGTCCTTCTGAAGCGAAGAACATCCTCAGTCTGACTTTATTGGAATAAATTTAAGGGGTGGGTGACAATTTTACTCTTTCCTGGATGATTTGACATGGAATTAATGAAATATATAAAAACATGACAATCTCTCACCAACCATACCTATCATTAATTGACCCCGGGAGGTCCTACGCACAACATGCTGTATCCGCACATAGATGGTCTATGTAGGTATTTGCTGCACGACCCACACTAGCATGTCCATGTGCTGGCTATTTAAGAATATTTCTACCAATTTATTTGATATACAGGAAGTTAATGAAAATTATTTTTACTACTTCATTTATTTAAATGAAGTACAACAAATCATATTTTTAAAAAAGTGCTTTGGCTTAAAATAAGCCATAAGGGTTGATATGCCTTTAAACTGTAACAATCAAACACAAAAAATACAAACAACTTATTTGAACAACCTAAACATACAAATACTTGGATATATTCATATGTAATTGCCTTTGAACTGCTAACAGCGTCGATCCCAGGGGGCTATCCCCCCACCAGGTAATACCTGCCCTCTTGATTTAAAGGAGCAGGACTGGGTTTATTGCCCAGCGCCTAAGGCACCTTCCTTGGGTGGGAATGCCGACGGGATCGACGTATTTTTTGTGCCTACCACCCATGAGCTCCGGCTTGTGGGTGAGCCCACATAAAAAATGTCCTTGTGTCACGCCCTCATAAGTGAGGTGAGAGGCAAATACCTTGCATATGTTCAAATACAAACACTATTATTTCTTTTTTGTTCGCATTTCTTTCACAAGTTAATGAAAATTATTTTTACCTCATTTATCTACATGAAGTACAACAAATAATATTTAAAAAAAACCCCGAGGTTTGGCTTAAAATAAGCCACATGGTTTGACATGCCTTTAAACAGTAACAACAGCCTAAACATACAAATACCTTGCGTATGTTCAAATACAAACACTTACATCTATTATTTCGTTCGTTTTTTGTTCATGTTTCTTTCACATTCCGCCCAGACAGAAGAAACAGACATCTATTCTATATAAGCCTCCTAAATACCAACTCTTACGTTCTGACTATATCAATTTCGCGATTGCTCAAAATTACGAACAGTATACGCATGCGTACGCATTACATCCGTTTGATGAACGTATATGATCCAGCTTCGGTCTGACATTCACCTTATTTTCGTTGATAGACAATCTTTGAATATGAAGAAAAATACGGATACCCCCGCCCCCCAAATCCCGTAAAAATAATGTCTAAAAATGTAATCTATAAGAATGTGTAACTGACAGTTCGTAGCAAAGAGAAGGGAATTGGATTTCAAAGGGAAAAGAACGAAGGAAGAAAGGAAGGAAGAAAGATAGGAAAAAAGAAAGAGGAAAATTGGGAAAGGTGAACGCTGTATGAAATGAAAAACGAAAAACAAAAAAAAACAAAAACATGGTGGACATATGCGTGTATAGGCAACAGAAATAAACTAGGTATAAGTAAAGTATAAGTAAACGAATAGAATAAATGTCTATGTTAAAAAATAGATGAAGAAATCGAGATAGATTGGAATGAAGAAACAGAAAGAATCCTAAAGATAGAATTCTGCTTCTTAGATCTAAAAAAAAATAAAAATAAATAGACAAAAAAAAAGTTAAGATAAACTATGTGTATGGGAGAATTAGTAATACACTAGAAGTAGCTACCCGGCGTCGCCTGGTAGCTGGGGGGATTTTTAAAAAGATAGTCTCGCAGATCCATGATTACTTATCACGAGAGAGATCCTCGCTGGTTGTCCCAAAAAATCCCCATGGAAATATATAACAATATAGTAAGAAATTTCCATTCAATGATTTATAATTAAAAAAAAAAATAGATATAAAAGATGCAATTAATTCAATCAATCAATGTTATGTTTCAAAACGAAAAGTTGGAAACGAAAAATACGAGACCAACTTGATATATCATTTTGTGTTTTTGGGCAGCGACTTCTCCCCATTGTGTCGATGTTGGGGGAGAACTTTCGCTCCTACTGTCGAGTTAGAGGGCATGCGCCCCAACTCTGTCGAGTCGGGAAGAGCGTAAGCTCCCACTGTAATTTTTCAGCTCTATGGGCCTTTTTATAATTTTAATTATTCTGTAAAAATCAGCTGATCTTTGTGCATTCCATTGAAAATCGGCAGTTTTCTAATGACGTAGATATTGCCATGGAAATGTTCAAATATCAGCTGATTCTGATAAAAAGAAAAAAAAAAGATAAACAAAATAACATGCAAATGACTTTTCCTTCTGTTACTTTTCAAATTTGAATTTTTAAATATCTTCCCAAATAGAAATCAAATCCTCATTATTTTGCTCAGAAACCAAGCCCTGGTGATATTTAATGTGTATATATATTTACTTTGTTGTTAATTGTTTTATTTTCGAAGTTTCCTCCGGACATACACATACACACAGCTGCTCTTTATATATGTATAGATAGATGGATTTGAAAAAGATCTGAGATGAATCTTTCTGCCTTAGTTTGTAAAAGGTCTTTAAGTCTCTTTGCATACTTTAAACCGCTTACAGCGTCTCTCCTACCACTGTTCGAAAACTGATGAACAGTTCATTATAATTGAGCTGAAGGACTCAGATTACAATAATAATAGGATTTTATTTGAATAGAATGAGTTCTAAAGTGAATAGATTGTGAACTTTGAAATATCTCATCATACTGGTAAATATTACCAAGGAATCTTTGGGTGAATTTTATAGGCAAAGAGTTAAAATACAGCTCTTGTCTATATTTACCAAACCCCTCCGCATGAGCAGGATGCGACATAGGGTCAATTTCACAAGCGAAGTTTAACAGTTTTGAATTCCGAGTTTTCCTAGACTGGTCGCCTATCTAAGGTTAAAGAGCCCAGTCTGTCCTACTGTTAACCCATAACTGGAGGGAGAATATATGGATTCATACCTTTCCCATGGGTATTACCACTATGTGAAATGCAAATAGACTTGTTTATGATTTGAACTCGGGTCGACGAGTCAATTTCTTACGAATCTGATCATTACACGCCGCACCTTCACAGCTCCTGTAGATCTTTATCCAATGTAAGGAATTTGATCAGAATTTGGTGACCCGTACATATACAGTATTTGACGGCATATAAGACGCACGGGCATATAAGACGCACCCCCATTTTCATTAAAACCGAAACGCTTTAGTGTCGGCTATATGTAAGTCAATCTTTGACTTAATTTTGTTGTTTTTTCTAAACATTATATTTTCTTTATATATCGTATTTGACGGCATATAAGACACACCCTCAGGACAGATTCAGGAAAGATGTTTTTGGTGTATTTAAGCATATATTGTTGAAAACAGTTTAGCTGTGCATTACACAAGCAGAAACATAGCAATAGAATAAATCATCCTTAAACAAAATTAATTTCCAATGCAGTACACACATTTTAAAATGCCTTTAGCACCTTTCTCATTAATTCTCCTCCTTCCAGCCTCCACATCCATTAATGTAATTTGAAAAACTG
This sequence comes from Doryteuthis pealeii, assembly GCA_023376005.1. Lineage (NCBI taxonomy): Eukaryota > Metazoa > Mollusca > Cephalopoda > Myopsida > Loliginidae > Doryteuthis > Doryteuthis pealeii. The sequence continues at coordinate 70,265,721 of CM042172.1, read as the reverse complement.
GAACACATCACCCCTGATGATGGCGCTCCGAAGTGCCGAAAGTACTCGGGACATGAACTTTGGTGGACTAATCCACGAATTCCACCCAAATATTAAAAAGTTGGCCAGAAAACTTGAAAAAATCACAAATAAAATTGTTAAACAGGAGATGTGTCTTTTGTTTAATTCAACATGCATAAATGAAAAAATGCTGCCCAAATACACACACACACACAAACACACAAACACACACACACACACATATATATATAAAGATGGATGATGGCGCTTGAGTATTAAGGGAGATATGGGGCTTCAAAGGTTTGCCCAAAATGCCATTTTTCAGCGATTATAAGACTACGTATTTTGATGAAAATGTACGTTATCGATTTTATTGTTTTTTCTCATGGATTCTAATGCCTTGAATTTACTGATGGTGAAAAAAACTGGTGGATTAGGAGTTTCAGGTGATTTTCGAGGATCTATAACCCCCCTGAGAGAGGGCAAAATTGGGTGTGCAAATAAAGTGCCAAACTATTATGTTTTTCTGATAGAGTTCGATGAGGAGTATCACATAGTAAAAGATGGATGATGGCGCTTGAGTATTAAGGGAGATATGGGGCTTCAAAGGAGCGACTTTGTAATTATAAATAAATAAATATATATATATATATATATATATATATATAGTTTTTGTCATTTTATGCAAAATGATCAATATCTAAAAGAATTGAGTTACATAACAGTGTGTGTGTGGGTGTATGTATGTGTATGCATGTGTAAGTCCTTGTTCATGAACGTATATTCGATGATGAACAAACTTATATACGTAAATATATTTTGTTTAATATGCAGATGACTATGTTAGTTTCCGAGTGTGTATTACACATGAGGCCAATCTCTCTCTCTCTCTCTCTCTCTCTCTCTCTCTCTCTCTCTCTCTCTCTCACACACACACACACACACACAGAGAGACACGAACATATGTACGCACACACACACACACACACATATATATATATATATATATATATATATATATATATATATACTACACACGCAGACAACCTCATCTATCTATCTATCTATCTATTCTATATATATATATATATATATATATATATAAATATATTATATATATATATATATATATATATATATATACCTTTCCCACACTCATTCACACAAACACAGATTCTTCTATCTCCCCCCTCTCTCTCTCTCTCTCACACACACACACACACACATACAGAGAGAGAGAGAGAGAGAGAGAGAGAGAGAGAGAGAGAGAGAGAGAGAGAGAGAGAGAGACACTCACACACACACACACAGATACGAACATATATATATATATTACACACGCACATAGACATACGCTCACCTATGTATATATATTTTACATATTACACACACACACACATACACACACACATATATATATATATATATATATATATATATAATATATAATATATATATATATATATGAATTATTTGTCGGAGAGTATTTATTTATGGTATAGATTTACTTACCTTGCAAGAAGCAATTGATGGATGGAAGCATCTCGCCCGAAATAAACATTTGATTCGATTCTTATAAACCAAAAATATAAATAAACGGAACAAAAAAGAAATGAACAATCTAAGAACATTATCTTATCAGAAAAAGAACAAAGATGTCAAAGAAAGTATCATTGCAACTTGTGTACGAAAACACCTTATTTTTCTGACATAAGTATTCTCTTTTTTATTATATCCTATTGTATTATGTTACATTATATTGTATTGTATTATATTGTATTGTATTACATTATATTGTATTATATTATATTGTATTATATTATATTGTATTGTCTTATATTGTATTACATTATATTGTATTATATTATATTGTATTGTATTATGTTGTATTGTATTATATTATATTATATTATATTGTATTATATTGTATTATATTATATTGTATTATATCATATTGTATTGTATTATATCATATTGTATATATATTATATCATATGTATTGTATCATATTGTATTATATTATATTGTATTATATCATATTGTATTGTATTATATCATATTATTATATTATTGTATTATATTATATTGTATTGTATTGTATTATATCATATTGTATTATATTATATTGTATTATATTATATTGTATTATATCATATTGTATTGTATTATATCATATTGTATTATATTATATTGTATTAAATCATATCGTATCATATTATATTGTATTATATTATATTGTATTATATTATATTGTATTATATCATATTGTATTATATCATATTGTATCATAGTATATTGTATTGTATCATATTGTATTATATTATATTGTATTGTATTATATTATATTGTATTGTATTATTGCTTCTTGCAAGGTAAGTAAATCTATACCATAAATAAATACTCTTTGACAAATACTATATATATATATATATATATATATATATATATATATATATATATATATATATATGTGTGTGTGTGTGTGTGTGTGTGTGTGCTTTCAGTCGGTAGAGCGTTCGGTTAGAAACCACAAGGTTCCTAGTTAGATACTGGTCATCGCCAACTCAGCGTATGAGTAGCATAGGGATATGTGCGGTAAAGTAAGGAGCTGATGGTAGGTGTGGTGCTCCACCCCAGACGCCAAAAACAATCTCCTTGGTCTAGCGCTATTGAAAAGGGGGTAAACTCCCTCACTGACTGGCTGATACCGACTTTAGGTCGCCCCGACGACTACTACTATATTGTATTATATTATATATATTGTATTGTATTGTATTATATTGTATTAAACCATTTTGTATTGTATTATATTTGTATTATATTATATTATATTATATTATATTACATTATATTGTATTATATTATATTATATTATATTACATTATATTGTATTATAGTATATTGTATTATATTTATATGTATTATATTATATTGTATTATATTACATTATATTGTATTATAGTATTTGTATTAATTACATTATATTATTATATTGTATTATATTACATATATTGTATTATAGTATATTGTATTATTTACATTATATTGTATTGTATTATATTGTATTGTATTATTATACTGTATCTGCCCAGCACATTTTGTGATTGTTCGTTTTTTTCTTATTGTTTTTTTTTTTAACAGACGCCTTACACGTATTTTATATCATATTTTTATTATATTGTATATTATATTACATTATATTGTACTAGCAAAATTAAAAAACGCCCTCTGGGCGACATAAAATAAATATTGCCCGAGGGGATGGAAGTTGAAAATTTAATATCAGAGAGTTTGTATCATAAGTATAGTAAAATCATCAAATTTATTAAAGGAGTAAAAAATAAAAAATTGAAATCGAAACATAGTTCTGATAACTTTAATATCTAATTATATAAATATCTAAACATATATTTTTAAAAAACTACATATAGATAGATAATACCAGGTATGTATTTATTAAAACTTGTTTAAAAAACCAATGAAGACTGTCTAACATTGCATGCTCAAATTTTGAGTGTATTCTATTTATGACGATTTTAGGCAGTGTGACGTAAGCAGTGGCGTAGTTTTTGTTACAGACAAAAACCAGAAGCGAATCTCGATTATTAATAGATTATATTATACTAGCAGCGGCTACTCCGCGTCGCCAGGGTAGAGGGGGGATTTTAAAAAGTTAGTCCCGCAGATCCATTATTACGGAATCGCTAGTTGAATTCTCATGGGATACCCCATTTAAATCCCTATGTAAAAAAAAAAAAATAGACCTTGCATTGATCCAGCTACTCTGAAAAGAAATGTTAATGTCTACTATCTAAAATATTAAATGAACAAAAAAATCAATGCTGTTATCATTTAGATTTTATTTTCGAATTATCTTCACGAATATAAATCAAATCTTTTTTTTTTTTTTTTTTTCAAAAACCAAGCCCTGGTGATATTTAATAAGTATATCTATTTACTTTGTCGTTAATTGTTTTTATTTCAAATTTCCTCCTGACAAAAAAATTAATGCAAATTCCTTATATATATATATATATATATATATTATATATATATATATATATATAGATAGATAGATAGATAGATAGATAGATAGATTGTATTAAATTACATTGTATTGTATTATATTATATTGTATTATATGGAAAATCTGGAAATCAGAAGGAGAGTCGAGAGCATCCAGAATACTGCACTGTTGCAATCTGCCAGAATACTCAGAAGAGTCCTGGAGAACTGAGGAGACTTGTGTTCACTCAGACTCCAGTGAAAGGCCATCAGCTAACGCTGATGTGAAAAACTCAAAATGAGTAAATAATAATAATTTTGCAGTTCCAGCAGATCACAGGGTAAAGCTGAGGGAAAATGAAAAACTGGACAAATACCTGAACCTTGCCAGAGAACTGAAAAAGTTACGGAATATGAAAGTCAAAGTTATACCAATTGTAGTTGGTGCACTTGGAACGGTTCCAAAAGGATTGGAAAAGGGTTTGGAAAATCTGGGAATCAGAGGGAGAATCGAGACCATCCAGAATACTGCACTGTTGCAATCTGCCAGAATACTCAGAAGAGTCCTGGAGAACTGAGGGGACTTGTTGTCACTCAGACTCCAGTGAAAGGTCATCAGCTAACGCTGATATGAAAAACTCAAAAGGAGTGAACAATAATAATAATAATAATAATAATAATAATAATAATAATAATAATAGGACTATACAGCAACTATTTAACTTGGGAAACAAAAAAAAAAAAGAATTAAATGTTTGATGCATACATGAAAGAATGAGTTTAATTTTCGTTTCATAATCTTAGAAAATACAAGCAATGTATCTTTCTCCTTTCCCCTTCTCCTCCTCCTCTTCCTCCTCCTCCTCCTCCTCATCATCATCATCATCATTAAGAAGAGGAAGTATTAGAGAAAAAGTCTCTCCCTCATCGAATTTAAGCAGTGATGAGCCTATTCAATTCTTGAGTGACTGCTTGAGAAACATCAGAGTCCTTTGTGAAATGTATGGATTCGGAATTAAATGACCCAAAAGAGTTGGTATGCCATAAAACAAAATCAACAACCAAGTAAATCAATTCTCTGTCTGTCTGTCTGTCTGTCTGACTCTCTCTCTCTCTCTCTCTCTCTCTCTCTCTCTCTCTCTCACTCACACATACACACGCACACGCGCACAGACACTCTGAAGTTAAGCAGTGATGAGCCTATTCAATACTTAATTGCTTTACCACTTAAGAAACAGCAGATACTGTAAGCAGCCTGGGCCCTTTGTTTATCAATACGATCTTTATCTGGTATTTTTGTTGGCGCCTTTCCGTCCACTAAGGACGATGGCGTAGTGTCCGAAAATATTATCTGCATCTGCATTGGCCAATTCTTGAGTGATAGTCTTCGGTGGTGCAATCTGGAGCTGTTGTCTTTTCTCCCTCTTTCTGGTTCTCTTTGCTGTCAAGGCTACTCTCCTCTCTGCTCCACACTCTCAGTGCCTTGCTTAATATTTAGGTGGCATGTTCTCATGACTCTTTAACTTTCATGACTTTAAATCGTAGACGTGGTCTATCAACCGATCAGGAGCCTTTTACTAATTCACCGTACAAAAGATCTTTTTGGATGCGGCCATGTTCCATTCTTCTGACATGTCCAAGCCAACGATGGCGCCTCTCATAGAGAATGGAGAACATGCTGTTCATGTCGGCGCAATCTTTATCTGGTATTTATTGAACCGAAAAGAGTCGATCTACCATAAAAGAAAACTTCTCTCTCTCTCTCTCTCCAACTCTCCCCCTCTCCCTCTCGCTCTCTCTCTCCCACTATCTCTCTCTCTCTCCCACTATCTCTCTCTCTCCCACTATCTCTCCCCACTATCCCTCTCTCTCTCTCTCCCACTATCTCTCTCTCTTCTCCCACTATCTCTCTCTCTCTCTCTCTCTCTCTCTCTCTCTCTCTAAACAAATACTTCATTAGGTGGATACTTAACAAAAAGCAGATGCAATAAGCAGTCTGCGTCCTTTGTTTATCTAAAAGACTTGATTGAAAAACGTTAACAAAGGTGACGTTCTCTGGTTGATTTTTAAATCTAGGAACAATTTTAAATATATTTTTTCTCTCTCACATTTCAGGATAGACTATAAAAAAAGAGGCTCACACACTTCTTATCTTCAGTAATAATTCATTTTCCCTCAAACTAACGAAAGCCTTGATGAAGATCTATCGAAACACATCGAAACACTGCAGCGTATGCGAAATAAATATCACCTGTTTATAAACTTGGATGTTTTTCAATTTTTACAGTCTTATACACACAGATGCACACAAACACGCACACACACACACACACACACACACGCACACAGACGCACACACACACACACACACACCTCTATCCATATATATATATATACATATATAAAGAGTCGTCGGAGCGGCCTAATGTCGGTATCAGCCAGACAGCAAAGCAGTCTTTCCCCCTTTCACTAGCGCTAGACCAAGGAGATTATTTGAGCATTTGAGGTGGAGCGCCACACCTACCATCATTACTTTACCGCGCAGATCCCTGTGCTACTTATACGCTAAGTTGGCGGGGCCAGTATCGAACCAAGAACCTTGAGATTCCTAGCCGAACACTCTACCGACTGAGGTAAACCAACCCCTCGGTACTAAATAACCCGTAAAGGGCTGATATGCCATAAAACAAAACAACCAACCAACCAACAAATCAGGGTTGCCTACCTGAAAAAAAAATCAGTCTAATTAATTCGTGGACAACTATACTTCCTACAACTTACTGTCCATCGTCGTATCTGGTATGTGTCATTGAATTCCTCTAACCTTTTTTTTTATATAAATTTTTTTTTTCATTAATGTGATTCTCTAAAGAGCGGTATAAATGGCAAACCTTAGTTATGATATCTACTGACTACGATGATTGAGTGGAACCATCAGTGCCACGCACTAATTAATTGTGCCCGCTCACCAAGGAAACGTGCAATTTAGCATTATCTTGATGAAATATTCGACCCTTTCTGTTTTCCGACACTTTCCATTGATTGATTACCGCCTTCAGTTTCTCATTTAACCGGAAGTACTACTTTTTTTCTCATCTAACCGGAAGTAGCATTTTTTTTTCTCAAATCGATCGCTTAAGGAGCCCATTGGAAAGGGCGTTTCGAACAGTTGACTCACTACAAAAAGGAACCACATTCATCAAATGTATGTATATACCCAACCCCTCTGTAGAGGAGGATGTGACACAAGTTGTTTTCGAACAGCTCATTTATTATTTCTCTTAATTTTTTTAGATGAGGCTTCATAATTAGTATTATTTGGATCATTCGGACTATTGTTCTCATCTTTATTGTTATCTGTCCAATATTTCGGCCGATGTATCCTCCAGCCTTCTTTAAGTATTTCTTGTCGGATTCGGGAACCTTCTTGAACTCTGGAACCTTCTTTTCGAACTCGGGAACGTTCAGATTGGACACATAGCGTAGTGGATAAAGGCGTTGGTTTTAAGACAGATCTAAGTGACACTTGTCTCTAGTTCAATCCTCAGATTGACCTTCGTAGTCATCTATACATATATAAAGGGCAGTTGTTTTATGTATGGGCGGGTGTATGTATGTCTGGAAGAAACTACGAAAATTAAACAATTAACGACAAAATAAATATAGGTACACATTAACGATCACCAGATCTTGGTTTTTGAGCCAAAATAATAAATATTTAATTTATATTCGTGAAGATAATTAAAAGATAAAATTCACATAACAGCATAGAATACTTTTTAGCATTTAATATTGCAAATAAAAAAGTCGGCGGGGTGACCCTTAGGTCACCCCGATCAGCCAGACAGCGAGGGAGTCTATCCTTTCCACTGGCGCTAGACCAAGGAGATTGTTTTAGCGCTACACCTACCATCAGCTCCTTACTTTACCGCACAGATTCCTATGCTACTCATTCGCTGAGTTGGCGAGGACTGGTATCGAACCAGGAACCTTCATGTTCCTAGCCGAACGCTCTATCAACTGAGCTTGACCGGCCCATATATATATATATATTATATATATATATATATATATATATATATTTGGATGACTAGTAAAAACTTACATTCACCAGCTCTTTACGAACACTGGATGCAGTCTAGATGACTTTTCAGCAGCAATAAGGACGGATGCCAAGAGTCAACCGATTTCGACACGTCTTGATGATGAGGGCAATGAGGATATATATATATATATATATATATATATATATATATATATATATATAGTATAAAACAAAAGCGACATCTCAACCATCGATGGCAAACTCCTAAACTCTGTAGAACAATTTAGATACTTGGGCAGTAATATCTCATCCGCAGAAAACGACGTTAATGAACGTATAGGAAAAGCATGGGCCGCTATAAATAAATTAACGATCATATGGAAATCCAATCTCACAGACAAGTAAAAGAGACAGTACTGCTGTATGGCTGTACCACCTGGACCCTAACGAAGTGATTAGAGAATAAACTAGACGGGAGCTGCACAAGAATGCTGCGGGTGATCTGGAACAACACCCTACGAGAAAACAGCTGTACGGCCACCTGCCACATATCACCCAAACCATCCGAGTAAGACGGACAAGACACGCGGGACACTGCTGGGGAAGCAAGGACGAACTCATAAGCGACGTCCTCCTGTGGAAGCCAGCACATGGACACACCGGTGTGGGCCGACCAGCAAAGACGTACATCGATCAGTTCTGTGCGGATACAGCTCTGTGCGGATACAGAATGCTGCATAGAGGACCCCCGAGAATGATGAGTGATAGGGATGGATGGAGAGAGAATGTCATGGATATCCGTGCTAACAGCGCGACATGTTGATGATGCTATAGTATACAATTGCCGCTTGAACTTTCCGTCGCAGTGGCATCAGTAAATAATTCAAAACTGCTCAATATATTAAAAATACAAAGCAGTAATAATACTAATAATATTATTATTAGAGGAAAAAATAAAGGGTCTACCATGGTTTCAATCAAATTTGCATGATTTCATCAGGGCCCTACCCTACGTTAACTTGGTCGATGTAATTCCTTAGTTAAATTAAAGATATTTTTCGGATAATAACGGTTTTAGGGCCGGGTTAGCTTAATCGGTAGGGCGTTCGGCTAGAAATCACAAGGTTCCTAGTTCGATGCCGGTCCTCGCCAACTCAGCGTTATGAGTAGCACAGGGATCTGTGCGGTAAAGTAAGGAGCTGATGGTAGGTGTGGCGCTCCACCTCAGACGCAAAAACAATCTCCTTGGTCTAGCGCTATTGAAAAGGGGATAGACTCCCTCGCTGATTGGCTGATACCGACATTAGGCCGCCCCGACGACTTTGCTTTACTTTATATATATATATATATATATATATATATATATATATATGTCGTCGTTGATGTGAAGTCCACGTTTTATATCTGGTGAATCTAGTTCTCAGTGTGAATGAGTCTAGATTAACTTGACAAAGGAAGGTCAAAATGTCAAAACATAGAATGAAATAAAATGAAACTTAAAACTTAAACACCAACTGAGTTTCTTATTCATTTCACAGACCATGCTTCACACATAATCCAAAAAATACATATTATAGGTATTTATAAAATACATATATACAAATATAGTATATTCACTCTAAGAACTAGATTCATCATATATATATATATATGTGTGTGTGTGTGTGTGTGTGTGTGTGTGAGAGTGAATAATTGAACAAACACAAGTTCATAAAAAGAGTGATATTTATTTGTCAACGCTGATGAAGATCTATTGAAACAGATCGAAACACTGCAGCATTAGCGAAATAAATATCACTCGTTTTATGAACTCATGTTTCTTTTTCAATTCTTCACTAAATTACACACACACACACACACATACACACACACACACACACACACACACATATATATATAATATATATATATATAAAAAGTAATTGGTAATTTGCTTGAAGCATTGTTAATTATGTTATTATATATTAATGATTTGAAGGCCAATACAATGCGCATAAAAAATAAAAACAAAAAAATATTTTTTGTCTCATCGATTTCAAAGTAAACTTTATCTTCAGAGACGATTTTCAGAAATGGACGCGTTTTTTTTTTGTCGTTATTTTTTTTTTTATTGTTATAAACACGCGTCTCGTGGTGTCTTTAAAAAAAACGTCACGCGGAAGGTCGTGATAGTCGTAATAACCGTTCATTCAATTTCAATTTTATTATTTTCATCTTTTATATATATATATATATATATATATATATGTATTTATGTATTATTTAATTCTTATTTATTTGATATATATGCATATAGTAAAAAAATATATACATAAATGCACTATATACTATGAAGAACTGTAATTTAATACAGTATATATAGTAAAGTAAACATATTATGTACTATTTATTATGAGGAACGTGTATTTTAATTAATTATGTATTCTGTGTTTAATTCTAATCTATTGTTTATACTAGGACCTAATTTCGCTATTAATAAACTTTCTCTAATTCTGAGATTACCAATGTTGCGTATTATTGTTTCTATCTTAACGGAAAAACTATTGTCTTTATTTATACTAGCAAATATATGCACCCTCCGGGTGCAAGTATTTAAGTTTTAATGAAATAAAATTGAAAATATAATATTAATATAATAATATTATGTTAACTTGGAAAGGGTAATGAAACTGAATAAGATGCCGATAAAAAGATTTGAAACAGAGGGGGAACAACTAAAACTTGCTTTTTCTTCCCTCCCGTCTTTCATTGCTAAAATCTCATAATTTAACTATTTAGTTAAATTAGGAAGTAAAGAATAGAATTGCTGTTAATATTGTTAATGGATTTATTCATTAAGATAAAACCAAACAATTAGAAATCAATAATACTGAGCACATATTTATTAAAATCAAATTTTTAATATCAATATGCAAATTAGCCTTCCCCTTCACACTGCAAACCACTATATTTTGTATATATAAATACAATCGCATGTTAATAATATGTAGATATGGTCAACAGTATTAATAATGTAAAACAATTTTATTAATAATTGAGGTTTGAATAAAAATAAAATCATGGAGAATGTGATGTAAATAACTATGGGAATTGTGACTCGTTTAGTAATATAGTTTCGGTTACAGACAGAAAAACACACAATCTCCATTATAATAAGATATAGAGTTAGCTTTAAAATCACAGGAGTGAGAACCTGACGGTTCCCAAGCACCCTTGACTATATTACTTTGCCACCCTAATGTATTATATATACATATATAGATAGAGATAGACAGACGGACAGACAGACAGACAGAGTGGGGGAATGGCGAAGGAGAGGGATCGGTGGAAGGGTGGGTCAGATGATGATTCATTTCTGAAATATCTGCGGTCAGTGAATGGGTCAGGTCAACCGACCGACCGACCGACCGACCAAACGAACGGACGTCTAGCTTGCTTGATTGACTGGCTGGGTGAGGTGTGAATTAAAAAGGGTCCATAATGGTTTTAGTCGGTGTCACAGAACGATGGACTCTGGTCACGAGAGGAGAGATATGGAGGACACAATAAAGAGGCTAGCGAGACGCCCTACCTTATCTTCGGCAGAGTTCTCAACTAAGCTCATGTCAGCGAGCACAATGATCTTCTCCCTACTGACATTTCGACTTCTCCTCTCTCTCTCTCTCTCTCTCTCTCTCTCTCCTCTGTCTCTGTCTCTGTCTCTCTCTCTCTCTCTCGGTTCGGTATTACTGTGCGACAAAGTCGACATGTTCGACAATCGCTTTGAGTTGAGCCAGCGGCTTCCATGCGGTATCGATACCTTGGGTTGGCGTTATATCTGCTTAATGGCAGTCGTTGTAGAGTGCGATGATAGCGACTGAGAAAAACCCTTGTAAGCAGCTTCGCTGGCTTGCCATGAAGCCGGCGACGTCAAACGGTACCTCTCTTCCGCTATCTCTCTCCTCTCTCTCTCTCTCTTCTCTCTTCCTTGCTCTCTCCTCTCCTTGCTCTCTCTCTTCTCCTCTCTCCTCTCTCTTCTGCTCCTCTGCTCTCTCTCTCTCTCTCTTCCGCCTCTCTCCTTGCTCTCTCTCTCCCTTGCTCTCTCTCCTCTCTTCCTTGCCTCTTCTCCCTTGTCTCTCTCTCTCTCTCTCTCTCTCTCCTTGCCTCTCTCCCTTGCTCTCTCTCTCCCTCTCTCTCTCTCTCTCTTCCTTGCCCTCTCTCCTTCTCTCTCTCTCCCTTGCTCTCTTCTCTCTCTTCTTGCCTCTCTCCCTTGCTCTCTCTCTCCCTTGCTCTCTCTCTCTCTCTCCTCTCCTCTCTCCTTTCTTCTCTCTCTCCCTGCTCTCTCTCTCTCTCTCTTCCTGCCTCTCTCCCTTGCTCTCTCTCCCCTGCTCTCTCTCTCTCTCGCTTCCTTGCCTCTCTCCTTTGCTCTCTCTCCCCTTGCTCTCTCTCTCTCTCTCTCTTCCTTGCCTCTCTCCTTGGCTCTCTCTCTCTCCCTTGCTCTCTCTTCTCTCTCTTCCTTGCCTCTCTCTCCTTGCTCTCTCTCCCCTTGCTCTCTCTCCTCTCTCCTTGCCTCTCTCCTCTCTCTCTCTCTCCCTTGCTCTCTTTCTCTCTCTCTTCCTTGCCTCTCCCTTGCTCTCTCCTTCCCTTGCTCTCTCTCTCTCTCTTCCTTGCCTCTCTTCCCTTGCTCTCTCTCTCTCCCTTGCTCTATTCTCCTCTCTTCCTTGCCTCTCTCCCTTGCTCTCTCTCTCCCTTGCCTCTCTTTCTCTCTCTCTTCCTTGCCTCTCTCCTCTCTCTCTCCCCCTTGCCTCTCCTCTCTCTCTTCCTTGCTCTCTCCCTGCTCTCTCTCTCTCCCTTCTCTTTTCTCTCTCTCTTCCTTGCCTCTCTCCCTTGCTCTCTCTCTCCCTGCTCTCTTCTCTCTCTCTTCCCTTGCCTCTCTCCTTGCTCTCTCTCCCCCTTGCTCTCTCTCTCTCTTCCTTGCTCTCTCTCTCCCTTGCCTCTCTCTCCCTTCCTCTCTCCCTTGCTCTCTCTCTCTCTTCCTTCCTCTCTCCCTTGCTCTCTTCTCTCTCTCTTTCTCTCTTCTTCCTTGCCTCTCTCCCTGCTCTCTCTCCCCCTGCTCTCTCTCTCTCTCTTCTCTCTCTGCTCTCTCCCTTGCTCTCTCCTCTCCTTGCTCTCTTCTCTCTCTCTTCTGCCTCTCTCCCTTGCTCTCTCTCTCCCTTCTCTCTCTCTCCCTGCTCTCTCTCTCTCTCTCTCCTTGCCTCTCTCCCTTGCTCTCTCTCTCTCCCTTGCTCTCTTTTCTCTCTCTCTTCCTTGCCTCTCTCCTTGCCTCTCTCTCCCTTCTCCTCTCTCTCTTCTCTCTCTCTCTCTTCCTTGCCTCTCTCCCTTGCTCTCTCTCTCCCTCTCTCTCTCTCTCTCTCTTTCCTTGCCTCTCTCCCTTGCTCTCTCCCCCTTGCTCTCTCTCCTCTCCTTGCCTCTCTCTCTCTCTTGCTCTCTGCCTCTCTCCCTCTCTCTCTCTCCCTCTCTCTCTCTCCCTGCTCTCTCTCTCTCTCTTCCTTGCCTCTCTCCCTTGCTCTCTCTCTTCTCTCTCTCTGCCTCTCTCTCTCTCTCCTTGCTCTCTCTCTCTCCTCCTCTCTCCCTTGCTCTCTCTCTCTCCCTTGCTCTCTTTCTCCTCTCTTCCTTGCCTCTCTCCCTTGCTCTCTCTCCCCTTCTCTCTCTCTCTCTCTTCCTTGCCTCTCTCCCTTGCTCTCTCTCTCTCCCTCTCTCTCTTCTGCTCTCTCTCTCCTCTCTTCTTGCCTCTCTCCCTTGCTCTCTCTCTCCCTTGCTCTCTCTCTCCCTTGCTCTCTCTCTCTCTCTCCTGCCTCTCTTCCCTTGCTCTCTCCCTCTGCTCTCTCTGCTCTCTCTCTCTCTCTCCTTGCCTCTCTCCTTGCTCTCTCTCTCCCTTGCTCTCTTCTCTCTCTCTCCTTGCCTCTCCCCTTGCTCTCTTCTCCCCCTGCTCCTCTCTCTCTCTTCTTGCCTCTCTCCCTGCTCTCTCTTCCTCCCTCTCTCTCTCTCTCTTCTCTTCCTGCCTCCTCTCCCTTGCTCTCTCTCTCTCCCTGCCTCTCTCTCTCTCTCTCTCTCTTCCTTGCCTCTCTCCCTTGCTCTCTCTCTCTCTTGCCTCTCTCTCTCTCCTTGCTCTCTCTCTCTCTCTCCTTGCCTCTCTCTTGCTCTCTCCTCCCTTCTCTCCTCTCCCTTGCTCTCTCCTCTCCCTTGCTCTCTCTCTCCTCTCTCTCTCTCTCTTCTCTCTCTCCTCTCTCTCCCTTGCTCTCTCTCCCCTTCCTCTCTCTCTCTCTTTCCTTGCCTCTCTCCCTTGTCTCTTTCTCCCTGCTCTCTCTCTTGCTCTCTCTCTCCTCTCCCTTCTCTCTTCTCTCTCTCTTCCTTGCCTCTCTCCCTTGCTCTCTCTCTCTTGCCTTGCTCTCCTCTCTCTCTTCCTTGCCTCTCTCCTTGCTCTCCTCTCCCTTGCTCTTCTCTCTCTCTCTCCTTCCTTGCTCTCTCCCTTCTCTCTCTCTCCCTTGCTCTCTCTCTCTCTCTTCCTCCCTCCCTGCTCTCTCTCTCCCTCTCTCTCTCTCTCTCTTCCTTGCCTCTCTCCCCTTCCTCTCTCTCTCTCTCTCTTCCTTGCCTCTCTCCCTTGCTTTCTCTCTCCCTGCTCTCTCTCTCTCTCTTCCTTGCTCTCTCCCTTCTCTCTCTCTCCCTTCTCTCTCTCCTCTCTCTCTCCCTTGCCTCTGCTCCCTCTCTCTCTCTCCCTGCTCTCTCTCTCTCTCTTCCTGCCTCATCTCCTTGCTTTCTCTCCCCTTGCTCTCTCTCTCTCTCTCTTCCTTGCCTCTCTTCCCTTGCCTCCTTTGCCTCTCTCTCTCTCTGTCTCTGTCTCTATCTCTCTCTGTCTCTCTTCCTTGCTTCTCTCTCACTCTCTTCCTTGCTTTCCTTGCTCACTCTCTTTCTTATCTGTCTCTCTCTCTTCCTTGCTCTCTCTCTCTCTCTCTCTCTCCGTCCACTTTAGATTTCTCGCTGCTCACAATTCCTTCCTCTGTCACTCTAGTTTGTGTAACTACCCATTATCTCTCTCTCTCTCTCTCTCTCTTCTTTACCCTTTCTTATTTATCCTCTCCCTTTCTTGCATACCTTTTCTCCTCTCTCTCTCTCTTCTCTCTCTCTCTCTCTCTCTCTCTCTCATGAAGCCGGCACGTCAAACGGTACATTTAGAAGCAAATATTTACGTTGTAGGAATATGGTCTCTTGAACTCTTTGTTTTTCTCTTGGTCAATTTCATTCTTCACCCTTTCTCTCTCTCTCTATCTCTCCACACACAAGTACACACAAACACACACACACACACACACACACACACAAACATACACACACACATACACAAAGACACATATAACACACTAAAAGACACGCAAACACATTACATGCAAGTGTTTCGAAACAGACAAAGCAATATAACATATAACCGTAAACAAGTCAGTCAAAGATCTTCAGTAAACTTGCTCATATATATATATATATATATATATATATATATATATATATATATATATATATATATATATATATATATATATATATATATATATATATATATATCTCTTTACAGAAGATTTGGGAAACTGAAGCTGTTGCTAGCGACCGTCCATTTTGTTTTGAAATCTTCTGTAGAAGAGATTTTATCTCGAAATATTAAGAATAAATCACAGGTTAAGTAACAACGCCATAGTTACCTTCTTTTTCTTTAGACTTTCATTGTGATAGACTTCAAAACGAAACAACAGACCGATATACATATATATACATACATATATATATATATATAATA
>CM042172.1:70239846-70247346 GCA_023376005.1 Doryteuthis pealeii | reverse complement strand
TCAAGCGGTAGCAAAAAGGGGATAGACTCCCTCGCCTCTTGGCTTATACTGACATTAGGTGACCCCGTCGACTTTACTTACTATATATATAATATATATATATATAATATATGCCTTTCTCTTTCTCTTTCTCTTTCTTTCTATCACGTCTCTCCCTTTCCCTCTTTTTATTTATGTATTTCTTTTTTCTCTCTATCTCTTTTCCCCTCTTTCACTTTCTTTCTTTCTTTCTTTCTTTCTTTCTATTTTTTCTCTACCCCTCTATCTCTACTCTTTCCAGCTCTCGCATTATCTCTCTTTCATTCTATCTTTCTCTCTCTTTTCCTCCCTCTCTCTCTCTCTCTCTCTCTCTCTCTCTCTCTGTCTTTCTCATATAAAGTTCTTTCTTTCTCCTTCTTCCTCTTGAAGAAATAAATAAATGAATTAATAAATGATTGTATAATCGCACATTCATCTATATATATATTTACCAACCCCTCCGCACGAGCAGGATGTGACACAAGGTCATTTTTTAAGTGGAGTTCAACAGGTTTGAATTCAGAGTTTTCCTTCTCCTAGATCGGTTGCCTAACCAAGGTTAAAGAGCCCAGTCTTCCCTACTACTTATCCATAGCTAGAGGGAGAGTAGGATTCATACCTTTCTCAAGGGTATTAGCGCTAAGTGAAACGCAATTACCACGTCCAGGATTTGAACTCGGGGCGGCGTGTCCATTTCCCATGACTTTAACCATTACACCACGCGCTTCCACATTCATCTATATAAGGTCTCAATTAAGACAATTTAAACATTTTTTTGAATATCTACTATTTTACTAATGACTCAAAAACAGAAGAAAGTAATTGGTGAAATGTTTAAATTGATTCCTGATAGTGATGTATAATCAAATTCAAATTGTCTATTAGTCTGAATAGAGAAAAATCAATGGGAAGCTGGTGGTAGGTGTGTAGCACCATCTCAGAGAGAGAAAAACGAACAATTCTCGTTTACCATAGTATAATTTGCTAAAGTTTATTTATTTAATTATTTATTTATAAGAATGTATTCATTATTGGACTATATGACCTTTAGGCACCCCTTTTTGATCTTGATTAAGAAAGGACATGTTTTTTATTTACACCGTCAATATCCGGTTGTTTTAACAGACGATTTTTAGATTAAATTTTTAGAACTAACCCCTAACCCTAACCTAACCCTAACCCCTGATAAACAACCAGATATTGACGGTGTAAATGAAAAACATGTCCTTCTGAATCGAGATCAAAAAGGGGTGCCTAAAGGTAATATGGTCCTAATTATTAAAGGAGTGAAGAATTAGAATACTTTTGATACACCATAACATAATGTACCTACTATTTTACCATTATCTGTGTTATTCGGACTATTGTCCTCATCTTCATTGTTATCTATACAACGTTTCAGCCGATATGCCCACCGGCCTTCTTCGGGTATTTCTTGTCGGACTTGGGAACCTTCTCGGACTCGCGAACCTTCTTTTCAGACTCAGGAACTTTCTTGTTTTGATCAGGAGCCATCACGGAACTTTGAACCTAACTCGTTATTCATTCCGCTCACCAGAGCAGGGGTAAAGTCGTTTAGCTGTGTTAATTATCATTCTATGTTACTGCTGCCCTTGATCATGATTGAACCTGCAGTTCAGAGATAACTGTCACTTAGAACTGTCAACCTAACTCCTTTATCTACTAGCCTATGTGTCCAATTGGACAACTGAGTGTGAATTTTGGGAACTTATAAACTTAATGACTTGTTTTTGGCTAGAATATCTACCTATTCACTTATGTATGATTTTTTACCTAGACTCATATTGGGTGTTTTATTTGTTTTGATTTTGTTGTTTGTTGTTTTTTGTCGAAACGTTGTACAGATAACAATGAAGATGAGGACAATAGTCCGAATAACGCAGATAATACTAATTATCAAGCCTCATCTCAAACATCCAGAGAAATAGTACTATTTTACTATAGAGTGAAAATACGAGGTAAATAATTGCTATGATGTTTAAAGTGATTCGTAACTGCCTTGTAGAATCATTCAAATAGTCTATTAATCTGAATATCCAAATATTGACGCTTATGATACAAATCTTTGTAGAAAATAACTTAACTATTAAGAGTTTTTTCAGTAACAAAAACTATAGTATGATTTTAAAGTAACTCCTTATTTCATAAATTTTATAATTTATTTCTGAATCATTATTTTTACAACAAATTGGATTATTCGGACTATTATCTTCATCTTTATTGTTAATCTACACAACGTTTCGGTCGATGTGCTATCAGGCCTTCTTCAGGTATTTCTTGTTGAACATGGACACCTTCTCTTCGAACTCGGGAAGCTCCACGTCTAACTCAGGAACTTCGAACCTAACCTTTTATTTAATCCACAGGGGTTCGAAGTTCTGTGAAGGCTCCCGATTTTGACACGAAGGCTCCCGAGTAGGACAAGAATGTTTGAAATATCTGAAGAATAGCGAAACGTTCTGTAGATAACAATAAAGATGAGGACAATAGTCTGAAAAATCCAAATAATACAAATTATCAAACCTCATCTCAAAAATTCAGAGAAATAGTGAAGATACAATAAAGATGAGGACAATAGTCTGAATAATCCAAATAATGCTAATTATCAAACCTCATCTAAAAAATTCAGAGAAATAGTGTAGATCTTATTATAATGGAGATTGTGGGTTTGTCTGTCTGTAACCGAAACTATATTACTATACAAGTCATATTTCCCTTTGTTATTTACACACATTCTCCATGATTTTATTTTTTATTTAAACCTCAATTATTAATAAAATTGTTTTACAACATTAAGACTGTTAATATCTACATTCTAAAAACATGCAATTATATTTATATATTCAACGAAATATCGGTTTACAGTGTGAATGGGAAGGCTAATTTGCATATTGATCTTAAAAAATTTGATTTTAATAAATATATGCTTAGTATTATTGATTTCTAATTGTTTGGTTTTATCTTAATGAATATGAGCAAAAATCTCGGGGATAAATCTTAATAGAAATCTATTAACATAAAGAAATAACTGTAATTTTATTATTTTCTTCCTATTTTAACTAAATAGTTAAATTAGGGAAATGTATCACTGAAAGACGGGAGTAAGGGAAAATGGTGGAACAGTTAGTTTCAAAGTTGTTCTATTTTCCGATTATATCCCCTCTGTTCCAAATATTTTTATCTGAATTCTTATTCAGTTTCATTAGCCTTTCTAATTTAACATGATATTTTATTATATCAAAACTTAAATACTTGCACCCGGAGGGTGCATATATTTGCTAGTAACAATAAAGATGAGGACAATAGTCCGAATAATACAAATAATACAAATTATCAAACCTCATCTCAAAAATTTAGAGCAATATTATTTGCAGATTCTGTCAGATAAGAATACCTTATAGAGTAAAGTAAAGAAGTCGGGGTGGCTTAAATTTGGTATTAGACAGACATCGAGGGAGTCTATCCCCTTTTCAACAGCGCTAAACCAAGGAAATTGTTTTGCGTCTGAGGTGGTGTGCCACACCTACCATTAGCTTTACCGCACAGATCCATGTGCTACTCATACACTGAGTTGGCGAGGACCGGTATCGAACCAGGAACTTTGTGGTTCCTTGTCGAACGGTCTACCAACTCAGCTAAAACGGCTCCTACCAGATAAGTGCCCTCAATGGGGTGACTTTTATGCCACTAGGTGCCAATCCTTGATACGCAAGGGTGGAGTAATCCATGATATGCAAATACTTCACTTTGGCCCTTACTCAGGCTAGACGGGCGGTCGGAGAGGCACCCTCCGATCAATCAGCTGGTCAAATCGAGCTCTAACAACCTATATGATTGTCCCGATCCTGTTGTTCTCATGGCAAACCCCCTACCATTTTTATCATATACACGGTGTGTCAAAAAAGTATCGAGATTAAAGCTGTATTTACCAAGATAGGAATGAACAATAAATGTAAAGTTATTTTTTTCAGAATACAAGGTGTGGCAAAAAAGTATTAAGATTGAAGCTGTATTTACCAAGATAGGAATGAACAATAAATGTAAAGTTAATTTTTTCAGAATACAAGGTGTGTCAAAAAAGTATTGAGATTGGAGCTGTATTTACCAAGATTGGAATGAACAATAAATGTAACGTAATTTTTTTTCAGAATACATGTGTCAAAAAATAGAGATTTTAAAGCTGTATTTACCGAGAAAGAAATGAAGAGCCAAGTAACCAATAAGCACACCGGTTGTTTGTTAGATTCAAAAGGACAGGTTTTCCCTTTCACCGTCAACTTCCCGTTGTTTGTTAACAGACGATTTTAGACCCTTTTTTTTAGTTATTTCATGTTGTTGTTGTTACTTCTGTAGGATTAGTTTTGGACTATAAAACTATAAACGAAAGACATTTTTATATTTAAAGAATTGCTACTGAAGTAACAACCGGGGTGCTTATTGGTTACTTGGTCTGAAATGAAGAATGAATGGAATGTTAATTTATCAGATTGCAAGGTGTGTCAAAAAGTACCGAAAATCTCGATAATTTTTTATACATTTTGTATGTGATAGAAGTCGTTCGTTGAAGAATTGTGTCCAGGATACAACGCTAAGTTACATTCAATGGTAAAGTTTGCCTTCTCCTAGACTGGTTACCTAGCCATGGTCAAAGAGCCCAGTCTCCTCCTACTACTTGCACATAGTTATTGGGAGTAAAGGGAAGAGATTGGTCTATGCCTCAAGCGTGAAGTGAAACGCAGATAGCCTCGTCCAGGACTTGAACTCAGTTTTGTCGTCTTAACGATGTTAAACGTTACGGTATGCACACCTGCCGAAATGCATACACAAATAAATATATACATATCTCTATTCCATTTCTATACACATGCCTATATATATATATATATATATATATATATATTAATATTTATATTTTTGCTTGAAGGCAATTACAATGCGCATATCGCATAAAATTCGATAATTATAGAAGATAATAATGACAAGTGAATTTCGCAAAGAATTATTCGGTGTGTAGAACATCGTACAGACTGTTTCAACTTTATTATCTTCTAAAGTTGAAACAGTCTGTACGATGTTCTACACACCGAATAATTCTTTGCGAAATTCGTTTGTCATTATTATCTTCTATAATTATCGAATTTTATGCGATATGCGCATTGTAATTGCCTTCAAGCAAAAATATAAATATTAATATATACTTTATTCAACAATGCTTCTAAAATAAACAAACATCCAAAAATCTTATATATATATATGTGTGTGTGTGTGTGTGTGTGTGTGAATCCGTCTCTCTCTCTCTCTCTCTCTCTCTCTCTCTCTCTCTCTCTCTCTCTCTCTCTCTGTGCGTGCGTGCTAGCATGCATGTATGTATATGTTATGTATTCAGGGGTAGACAGATTGATATGCAGATAGATAAATGGCATCCCTGCTGTCTATAATTAAGTGCTCGCACTGACAGTCTGTGACGTTCGGTCTACGGGATTAAGGTATGGGCACCGTTTCGATCACAAAAACTGGCAACTCTCCCAAACCCTCACAAGAACATGGCATGCGTCCCAACCCCATCTGGCCACCTTTACCGCCAGAAACTTCACCTACACCGTCCCCTCACCGTCCCCTCACCCAGCTACAAAACGCACCAACACACACACACACACTCACACACACACACACACACACATATATATATATATATATATATATATATATATATATATATATATATGACATCTGCGTATGCATATTCGAATGAGAACGTAAGTGATTTTCTTGAAATTCCTTAAAGCATTGAACTCTCTGAATGAGAACGTGAATGTCTGTGCATGGCAATGTTTCGGTTTGGTACGTGGGTCGCTTCAATGTTTCTACCATACTGAGACGATAGACGTCTTTGACATAGTCTTAGATTTCAACCTTCTAAGGGCACAAAAAAAAAAACGAAGGGCGATTCTATCGTTCCAATGTCTAAGGCATCGACTTATATATGTCGAAGACATATGTATAGGGACTGGCAACAAAATCAACTTCTACGAGTTTTAAAAGTGAATTAAAAATAATTACATCTATTATTTAAGGTCAAACTTTTATCTAAAACTATAAGTAGTAACATAATGACCATCATTAAAAAAAAAGAAAAATATTACATATGCAGTTTATTTTTAATACATTTAAAGGGATTTGTTTTGGTCAATTTCGACGCGATCTGCCATTCTGTCTCTTTTTCAAGGGTTAAGCGCTTGTTTACAATTTTAATATAACATTCGCGATTGCAAAAAAAAAAAAAAAATTACCAAAAATCAGGTAATTATCCTATTTTAATGAAATTTTCAGTATTGATTTATCAATTAATGAATTTTATAATGCATCAGTTATTTTATTTCAAAACTTTAATTTAGTATTTTTGCTATGAAAAATTTATATATAAAATTCATTTAAAATAAAAATATTCGGTTTTTAAGTTTAAAATGATATATTTTTAGATTCTAGAAATAAATATCTATTTAATGCAAACCTTATTTTATTACATCAAAGTATACTTTTTGAAGAAAAACTCGATTGAAAATGTACCCCCCCTTTTTAAGCAGAAAAAATATCGATGTATAATTTTTTTCTTTTATAAGATAATAGCCAATTAAATAATTATCGAAATGTGTAAAAAAAAATCTCCAAAAAATTAATTATCTATTATTTTTTTACATTTTATTTTTCGATTTTCCGTACTTATTTTCTCATAGAAAAGCCAAAGTAATTTTTTTTTTGTTTCTATTCATAACTTCGGTCTTTTATCTTTTTATCTATACTGTAATTAGTACAGTATAAGACAAACTTGAAAAAAAATGTTACGCCCCCAACATAAGGGGGGGTCAAAATTAAGTGACCTGAAAAAAAGGAGAAAGTTTTGAAATAAAATAAATAATACATTATAAAGATCATTCATTGTTAAATAAACACTGAAAATTTCATTAAAATCCGATAATTCTCTGATTTTTGGTAAATTATTTTCTGTAGGGGGGGGGGCTAAAGTCTTTTTGTCAAAAACGCATTTTAGGCTCATTTTGCCAGTCCCTACGTATATAAGACATATATAAAACATATATAAGCCTTATATACTACTACAATTATCTATACTACTACTACTACTACTACTACTAGTAGTAGTAGTAGTAGTAGTATTACTACTACAATTACTACAACTACTACTATAACTCCGATTGCGATTCACGGCGTTCAATATCTTTCTAAAACAGGCGACACTGTCATTGATTGGGATTCGTCACAACTGTTGCATAATTGTTGGGTATTCTACCAATATTGCACGGTTAGTGGGATATCATTTGAATTCAAGTTAACGGAAAAATCCAACGATTACAGGGATTTGTGAGTGACGTCTCTTAACCTTATTTTGACCATTCTTCCTGTTTGCCAGGCAAGCGTGGGATATACTTTAGATAATCAGTTTCT
>CM042172.1:70224662-70234746 GCA_023376005.1 Doryteuthis pealeii | reverse complement strand
TGTGTGTGTGTTGTGCGTGCTACTATATATATTATATTATATATAATATAATATATAATCTGTTTTATATGTGGGTCGTATGTCTAAAATATATATTATATATATATATATATAATATATATTATATCTATTATACTATATATATACTTATATATACTTTATTATATATACAAATACATATATATATATGTGTGTGTTTGTTGTGCGTAGATATATATGCATATATAATATATATATTGTATATATATATAGGGGCGTATGTCTAAGTAATATATATATATATATATATATATATATATATAAATTCATACTATATATATACAATATATATACTTTATATATATATATATATATATATATATATATGTATATATATATTATGTGTGTGTGTGTGTATGTGTGTGTGCGTTTGTCTATGTGTGTGTATATATTATATATATATATATGTATATATATGTATATATATATGGGGGATGCGTATGTCTAAGTAAATATATACATATATATTCATATATATATATATCATATTATACTATATATATATATACTTATATATACTTTATATGTCAATATATATTTATGTATGTGTGCATGCATGCAGTATATGCCTATGTGTAGGCTCAAGTGCATGTGGAGGTGACTGTATTGTATATATGTCAAAATGTTAAATACATTTACCTATATCTTGCACTCACACTCACACACATAAACATACCTATATATATATAATTATATATAATATATATATATATAATATATTATATATATATATATGCACACATATATATATACTTTGTGTGTTAATATATGCACAGATATGTTTATATGTCAATAGGTATATCTATACGCGCATGCGTGTGTACCGTCCCTTGCCAACTCAGCGTATGAGTAGCACAGGGGTCTGTGCGGTAAAGTAATCAGCTGATGTTAGGTGTAGCGTTCAATCTCAGACGCTAGAAAGTCTCCTTGGTCAAGCGGTAGCAAAAAGGGGATAGACTCCCTCGCCTCTTGGCTTATACTGACTTAGGTGACCCCGTCGACTTTACTTTTACTATATATAATATATATATATATATATATATAGTATAATATATATATGCCTTTCTCTCTCTCTTTCTCTCTCTCTCTCTTTCTTTCTATGACTGTGTCTCCCTTTCCCTCTTTTTATTTATGTATTTCTTTTTTCTCTCTATCTCTTTTTCCCTCTTTCACTTTCTTTCTTTCTTTCTTTCTTTCTATTTTTTTCTACCCCTCTATCTCTATTCTTTCCAGCTCTCGCATTCTCTCTCTTTCCTTCTATCTTTCTCTCTCTTTTCCTCTCTCTCTCTCTCTCTCTCTCTCTCTCTCTCTCTCTCTCTCTCTCTCTCTCTCTGTGTGTCTTTCTCATATAAAGTTCTTTCTTTCTCTTTCTTCCTCTTCAAGAAATAAATAAATGAATTAATAAATTATTGTATACTCGCACATTCATCTATATATATATTATATTTACCAACCCCTCCGCACGAGCAGGATGCGACACAAGGTCAATTTCTTAAGCGGAGTTTAACAGGTTTGAATTCAGAGTTTTCCTTCTCCTAGACCGGTTGCCTAACCAAGGTTAAAGAGCCCAGTCTGCCCTACTATTTACCCATAGCTGGAGGGAGAGTAGGATTCATACCTTTCTCAAGGGTATTAGCGCTAAGTGAAACGCAATTACCACGTCCAGGATTTGAACTCGGGGCGGCGTGTCCATTTCCCATGACTTTAACCATTACACCACGCGCTTCCACATTCATCTATATAACGTCTCAATTAAGACAATTTTAATTTTTTTTTTAATATCTACTATTTTACTAATGAGTCAAAAACAGAAGAATGTAATTGGTGAAATGTTTAAATTGATTCCTGATAGTGATGTATAATCAAATTCAAATTGTCTATTAGTCTGAATAGAGAAAAAAAACAACGGGAAGCTGGTGGTAGGTGTATTGCTCCATCTCAGAGAGAAAAACAAACAATTCTCGTTTAGGATAGTATAATTTGCTAAAGTTTATTTATTTAATTATTTATTTATAAGAATGTATTCATTATTGGACTATATGACCTTTAGGCACCACTTTTTGATCTCGATTAAGAAAGGACATGTTTTTCATTTAAACCGTCAATATCGGGTTGTTTTAACAGATGATTTTTAGATTTAAAAAAAATATAAAACTAACCCCTAACCCTAACCCAACCCTAACCCCTGACAAACAACCAGATATTGACGGTGTAAATGAAAAACATGTCCTTCTGAATCAAGATCAAAAAGGGGTGCCTAAAGGTAATATGGTCCTAATTATTAAAGGAGTGAAGACTTTTATTAAAATTAGAATACTTTTTATACACCATAATATAATGTATCTACTATTAGCTGTGTTATTCGGATTATTGTCCTCGTCTTCATTGTTATCTGTACAACGTTTCGGCCGATATGCCCACCGGCCTTCTTCGGGTATTTCTTGTCGGACTCGGGAACCTTCTTGGACTCGCGAACCTTCTTTTCAGACTCAGGAACTTTCTTGTTTTAATCAGGAGCCATCACGGAACTTTGAACCTAACTCGTTATTCATTCCGCTCACCAGAGCAGGGGTAAAATCGTTTAGCTGTGTTAATTATCATTCTATGTTACTGCTGCCCTTGATCATGATTGAACCTGCAGTTCAGAGATAACTGTCACTTAGAACTGTCAACCTAACTCCTTTATCTACTAGCCTATGTGTCCAATTGGACAATCCAGTGTGAATTTGGGGAACTTATAAACCTAATGTCTTGTTTTTGGCTAGAATATCTACCTATTCACTTATGTATGATTTTTTACCTAGACTCATATTGGGTGTTTTATTTGTTTTTTTGTTTTTGTTTTTGTTCGAAACATTGTACAGATAACAATGAAGATGAGGACAATAGTCCGAATAACACAGATAATACTAATTATCAAGCCTCATCTCAAACATCCAGAGAAATAGTACTATTTTACTATAGAGTGAAAATACGAGGTAAATAATTGCTATGATGTTTAAAGTGATTCATAACTGCCTTGTATTATCATTCAAATAGTCTATTAATCTCAATATTCAAAATATTGACGCTTATGATACAAATCTTTGTAGAAAATAACTTAACTATTAAGAGTTTTTTCAGTAACAAAAACTATAGTATGATTTTAAAGTAACTCCTTATTTCATAAATTTTATAATTTATTTCTGAATCATTATTCTTACAACATATTGGATTATTCGGACTATTATCTTCATCTTTATTGTTATCTACACAACGTTTCGGTCGATGTGCCTTCAGGCCTTCCTCAGGTATTTCTTGTTGAACATGGACACCTTCTCTTCGAACTCGGGAAGCTCCATGTCTAACTCAGGATCTTCGAACCTAACCTTTTATTTAATCCACGGGGGTTGAATAATGGGTTAGGTTCGAAGTTCTGTGAAGGCTCCCGATTTTGACACGAAGGCTCCCGAGTAGGACAAGAATGTTTGAAATATCTGAAGAATAGCGAAACGTTCTGTAGATAACAATAAAGATGAGGACAATAGTCTGAAAAATACAAATAATACAAATTAACAAACCTCATCTAAAAAATTCAGAGAAATAGTGTAGATAACAATAAAGATGAGGACAGTAGTCTGAATAATACAAATAATACAAATTATCAAACCTCATCTAAAAAATTCAGAGAAATAGTGTAGATCTTATTATAATGGAGATTGTGGGTTTGTCTGTCTGTAACCGAAACTATATTACTATACAAGTCACAATTCCCTTTGTTATTTACACACATTCTCCATGATTTTATTTTTTATTTAAACCTCAATTATTAGTAAAATTGTTTTACAACATTAAGACTGTTAACAATATCTACATTCTAAAAACATGCAATTATATTTATATATTCAACGAAATAGCGGTTTACAGTTTGAACGGGAAGGCTAATTTGCATATTGATCTTAAAAAAATTGATTTTAATAAATATATGCTTAGTATTATTGATTTCTAATTGTTTGGTTTTATCTTAATGAATATGAGCAAAAATCTCGGGGATAAATCTTAATAGAAATCTTTAACATAAAGAAATAACTGTAATTTTATTATTTCTTCCTATTTTAACTAAATAGTTAAATTAGGGGAAATTTATCACTGAAAGACGGGAGTAAGGAAAATGGTGGAACAGTTAGTTTCAAAGTTGTTCTATTTTCCGATTATACCCCCTCTGTTCCAAATATTTTTATCTGAATTCTTATTCAGTTTCATTAGCCTTTCTAATTTAACATGATATTTTATTATATTAAAACTTAAATACTTGCACCCGGAGGGTGCATATATTTGCTAGTAACAATAAAGATGAGGACAATAGTCCGAATAATACAAATAATACAAATTATCAAACCTCATCTCAAAAATTTAGAGAAATATTATTTGCAGATTCTGTCAGATAAGAATACCATATAGAGTAAAGTAAAGTAGTCGGGTTGGCCTAAATTTGGTATCAGACAGACATCGAAGGAGTCTATCCCCTTTTCAACAGCACTAGACCAAGGAAATTGTTTTAGCGTCTGAGGCGGTGTGCCACGTCTACTTACTTTACCGCACATATCCATGTGCTTCTCATACACTGAGTTGGCGAGGGCCGGTATCGAACCAGGAACTTTGTGGTTTCTTTGTTAAACGCTCTACCAACTCAGCTAAAACGGCTCGTACCATATAAGTACCCTCAATGGGGTGACTTTTATGCCACTGGGTGCCAATCCTGGATGCTCAAGGGTGATCCATGATATGTAATACTCCACTTTTGCCCTTACTCAGGCTAGCCGGGCGGTCGGAGAGGCACCCTCTGATCAATGAGCTGGTCACATCAAACTCTAACAACCTATATGATTGTCCCGACCCTGTTGTTCTCATGGCAAACCCCCTACCATTTTTTATCATATACAAGGTGTGAAAAAAAAAGTATCGAGATTAAATCTGTATTTACCAAGAGAGGAATAAACAATAAATGTAAAGTTAATTTTTTCAGAATACAAGGTGTGTCAAAAAAGTATCGAAATTGAAGCTGTATTTACCAAGATTGGAATGAACAATAAATGTAACGTAATTTTTTTTCCAGAATACATGTGTAAAAAAATACAGATTTTAAAGCTGTATTTACCGAGAAAGAAATGAAGGACCAAGTAACCAATAAGCACACCGGTTGTTTGTTAGATTCAAAAGGACAGGTTTTGCCTTTCACCGTCAACTTCCCGTTGTTTGTTAACAGACGATTTTAGACCCTTTTTTAAGTTATTTCATGTTGTTGTTGTTACTTCAGTAGGATTAGTTTTGGACTATAAAACTATAAACGAAAGACATTTTTATATTTAAAGAATTGCTACTGAAGTAACATGGTTGCTTATTGGTTACTTGGTCTGAAATGAAGAATGAATGGAACGTTAATTTATCAGATTGCAAGGTGTGTCAAAAAGTACCGAAAATCTCGATAATTTTTTATACATTTTGTATGTGATAGAAGTCGTTCGTTGAAGAATTTAGTGTCCATTAGTTACATTCAATGGCAAAGTTTTCCTTCTCCTAGACTGGTTACCTAGCCATGGTCAAAGAGCCCAGTCTCCTCCTACTACTTGCACATAGTTATTGGGAGTAAAGGGAAGAGATTGGTCTATGCCTCAAGCGTGAAGTAAAACGCAGATAGCCTCGTCCAGGACTTGAACTCAGTTTTGTCGTATTAACGATGTTAAACGTTACGGTATGCGCACCTGCCGAAATGCATACACAAATAAATATATACATATCTCTATTCCATTTCTATACACATGCTTATATATATAATATATATAATATATATATTATATATAATATATATAATATATATATTAATATTTATATTTTTGCTTGAAGGCAATTACAATGCGCATATCGCATAAAATTCGATAATTATAGAAGATAATAATGACAAGTGAATTTCGCAAAGAATTATTCGGTGTGTAGAACATCGTACAGACTGTTTCAACATTATTATCTTCTAAAGTTGAAACAGTCTGTACAATGTTCTACACACCGAATAATTCTTTACCGAAATTCACTTGTCATTATTATCTTCTATAATTATCGAATTTTATGCGATATGCGCATTGTAATTGCCTTCAAGCAAAAATATAAATATTAATATATACTTATGCAACAATGCTTCTAAAATAAACAAACATCCAAAAATCTTATATATATATATGTGGTGTGTGTGTGTGTGTGTGTGTGTGTGAATCCGTCTCTCTCCCTCTCTCTCTCTCTCTCCTCTCTCTCTCTCTCTCTCTCTCTGTGTGCGTGCGTGCAAGCATGCATGTATGTATATGTTATGTATTCAGGGGTAGACAGATTGATATGCAGATAGATAAATGGCATCCCTGCTGTCTATAATTAAGTGCTCGCACTGACAGTCTGTGACGTTCGGTCTACGGGATTAAGGTATGGCACCGTTTCGATCACAAAAACTGGCAACTCTCCCAAACCCTCACAAGAACATGCATGCGTCCCAACCCCATCTGCCACCTTACCGCCAGAAACTTCACCTACACCATCCCCTCACCGTCCCCTCACTCAGCTACAAAACGCACCAACACACACACACACACACACACACAATATATATAATATATATATATATATATATATATATATATATTATATATAATATGACATCTGCGTATGCATATTCGAATGAGAACGTAAGTGATTTTCTGAAAATTCCTTAAAGCATTGAACTCTCTGAATGAGAACGTGAATGTCTGTGCATGGCAAAGTTTCGGTTTGGTACGTGGGTCGCTTTCTACCATACTGAGACGATAGACGGCTTTGACATAGTCTTAGATTTCAACCTTCTAAGGCACCAAAAAAAAAAAAACGAAGGGCGATTCTATCGTTCCAATGTCTAAGCATCGACTTATATATGTCGAAGACATATGTATAGGGACTGGCAACAAAATCAGCTTCTACGAGTTTTAAAAGTGAATTAAAAATAATTACATCTATTATTTAAGGTCAAACTTTTTCTAAATCGATAAGTAGTAACATATTGACCATCATTAAAAAAAGAAAACATATCATTACATATGCAGTTTATTTTGAATACATTTAAAACGATTTGTTTTGGTCAATCTCGACGCGATCTGCCATTCTGTCTCTTTTCAAGGTTAAGCGCTTGTTTACAATTTTAATATAACATTCGCGATTACAAAAAAAAAAAAAAGAAGAATTACCAAAATCAGGTAATTATCCGATTTTAATGAAATTTTCAGTATTGATTTATCAATTAATGAATTTTATAATGTATCAGTTATTTTTTTTCAAAACTTTAATTTAGTATTTTTGCTATGAAAAATGTATATATAAAATTCATTTAAAATAAAAATATTCGGTTTTTAAGTTTAAAATGTTATATTTTTAGATTCTAGAAATAAATAACTATTTAATGCAAACCTTATTTTATTGCATCAAAGTATACTTTTTGAAGAAAAACTCGATTGAAAATGTACCCCCCCCATTTTAAGCAGAAAAAATATCGATGTATAATTTTTTTCTTTTATAAGATAATAGCCAATTAAATAATTATCGAAATGAGTAAAAAAAAATCTCCAAAAAATTAATTATCTATTATTTTTTTACATTTTATTTTTCGATTTTCCGTACTTATTTTCTCATAGAAAAGCCAAAGTAATTTTTTTTGTTTCTATTCATAACTTCGGTCTTTTATCTCTTTATTCATACTGTGATTAGTACAATATAAGACCAACTTGAAAAAAATGTTACGCCCCCAACATAAGGGGGGTAAAAATTAAGCGACCAGAAAAAATGAGTAAGTTTTGAAAAAGAATAATGCATTATAAAGATCATTCATTGATACATAATCACTGAAAATTTCATTAAAATCCGATAATTCCCTGATTTTTGGTAAATTATTTTCTGTAGGGGGGGGGGGCTAAAGTCTTTTTGTCAAAAACGCATTTTAGGCTCATTTTGCCAGTCCCTACGTATATAAGACATATATAAAACATATATAAGCCTTATATACTACTACAATTATCTATACTACTACTACTACTAGTAGTAGTAGTATTATTACTACTACAATTACTACAACTACTACTATAACTCCGATTGCGATTCACGGCGTTCAATATCTTTCTAAAACAGGCGACACTGTCATTGATTGGGATTCGTCAGGCACAAGTGTTGCATAATTGTTGGGTATTCTACCAATTATGCACGGTTAGTGGGATATCATTTGAATTCAAGTTAACGGAAAAATCCAACGATTACAGGAATTTGTGAGTGACGTCTTTTAACCTTATTTTGACCATTCTTCCTGTTTGCAAGGCAAGCCTGGGATATAGTTTAGGCAATCAGTTTCTGGTTAAGCGTTGGGTGAGAAGTACATTGGAACGATATATTTTGACTTCGCTCGGGTTAGCTCAGTCTGTAGAGCGTTCGGCTAGAAATTACAAGGTTCCTAGTTCGATACCGGTCCTCGCCCACTCAGCGTATGAGTAGCACAGGGATCTGTGTGGTAAAGTAAGAAGCTGATGGTAGGTGTGGCGCTCTACCTCAGATGCTAAAAAAACAATTTCCTTGGTCTATTGAAAAGGGGATGGACTCCCTCGCTGACTGGCTGATACCGACTTTAGGCCACCCCGACGACTTTACTTTACTTTTTTTTGTGATGCATCTACATTTGACTATGAAATATATCAAAGACATTGACTTATATGAGAATATTTTGGTCTATATAGACAGGTGGTGTAATGGTTAGAGTCGTAGGAAATAGACCCGTCGACCCGAGTTCAATTCCTGGACGAATCTGTTTGAATTTCACATGTCGCTAATATCCTTGGCAAAGTTATGAATCCAATTCTCCCTCCAGCTATAGGTAAATAGCAGGGCAGACTGGGCTCTTTAACCATAGCTAGGTAACCAGTCTAGGAGAAAGAAAACTCTGAATTCAAACCTGTTAAACTCCGCTTAAGAAATTGATCTGGTGTCGAATTCTGCTCAGATGAAGCCTTTCCGACAGTCCAAGTAATGGACTGCGCAACCACCGGGATTCCATCTTTAAGGATCACGGGTCGCCAGCGACGATTTTTAGGTGGAGGGTTAACCCTTTGCAGAGGTTCACTTGGCATATTCTACAGCCCCAGCTGACAGGGAGGTTGATTGTCCGGGTTTGTATGTCTCAGAACAGGAAATATAAAAAGTGTGCATATTCCGCGTAGAGAACGGCGTGTCTTTACATAGTCTCTCCCCGAGAGTTTGTTTTTGCTGTGTGCATCGTGACAGCCATGACAGAAGAAGTATCGAAAGATGGAGAGAGAAAGTTGGTAGACTGTTGGAATGACAACGCTACGGGCGATATTTCTAGGTTTTCGGGCGTCAATTGTAATTTCATGACTAAGTGAAAATGCCAAGCAAGGATGGTCTTTTCTACTATCAATTATGCACACGTAGATAAATTTTAGTTGCAATATATATATATATATATATATATATATATATATATATATATATATACCTTTTAAAACAAAGAAAAAACTCAATAAACCGTCATTCTGTAATAAATTTATTTCGACCAAAACATACAATATAATTATACAGTGAGATTTTGATGATGAAGGTTTGGTTTGTTTTGTTTTACGGCATATCAACCTCAGTGGGTCATTTAATGCCGATAAAGTTTTGAAATAAATCAATTCTTAATGGATAATACAATTTTTGTATAAATACATTTTTCTATTTAACCCATAGATGGGACCCTAACAGGTACTACCACTCCGGGTCAGAGTGGACCAGGGAGCAAGGGTGATGAAGGGGTGCTCCACATTCCCCATACCTCCAAAACTGGAACCTCACCATCAGATAGAGTTTAACGTCATTCCCAGGACATGTAGACCCGCAGCCACCGCCTTCTAGCACCCATATGATAAAAGTGAGATTTTGAGGATCTCATGTAGAATCATCCCTTACTACCAGTTTTGGATACCTCACACACACGCACACAGACACACACACACAC
>CM042172.1:70194662-70219662 GCA_023376005.1 Doryteuthis pealeii | reverse complement strand
CACCACACACACACACACACACACACCATATATATATATATATATAATATATATATATATATAAAATTGTTCTGGTTCCAACGGGAGAAAATTCAATATTTTATAAAAAAGGAAGGTCCGCAAAATGTATTTTGTTCTCAGAAAAAATGTTTAATTCTTTTTGTTTTACATATGCAACACGTGTTTCAGATCTGAAACACGTGTTGCACATGTAAAACAAAAAGAATTTAAAAATTTTCTGAGAACAAAATACATTTTGCGGACCTTCCTTTTTTATAAAATATATATATATATATATATATATATATATAGAGAGAGAGAGAGAGAGTGAGAGAGAGAGATTTAATATGAAGAAAAATTGATAACCCAAACAGGATTATTTTTGATGTTATTATTTTTTAATAATTTAAGTTCTCTACTAGTTTCGACTTAAGGTCATCCTCAGGAGAAAATATAAGAAAATACAATGAGAAAAAAAGACAAGTCATAAAAAAAATGTTTTAAGAAAAATGTACATTTAAACGTGACTCGTCCATTTGTTAAATCAAAACCATTTTCTGGTGATTTTTTTCTGGATTGTTTCGTTAATGTATGTATAAACGTAAATGTGTATAAAGATATACAACCACGGGATGTTGTACAAAATGGATTTCTATTGTAGGTAGTGATGTCGACGTTATAAAGTTTCGGTCGTGGATAGGGGAGGGGTGGTCAGTTGCTGGTGCTAGTAGGAGCGTTTAAGTTGGTAGTTCTATTTTTTCTGATGGGGGTGTGTAGCTACTAAGGTTCTGTTAATGATGCCACGGGTGTTAGGTGTTGAAAGAGGTCGTCGGTGGGTCATATGCGCTGGTCATATATATATATATATATATATATATATATATATAT
Source organism: Doryteuthis pealeii (assembly GCA_023376005.1). Lineage (NCBI taxonomy): Eukaryota > Metazoa > Mollusca > Cephalopoda > Myopsida > Loliginidae > Doryteuthis > Doryteuthis pealeii. The sequence goes on along the minus strand of CM042172.1, from coordinate 70,218,774 downwards.
ATATATATACTAGCAAATATATGCACCCCCCCGGGTGCAAGTATTTAAGTTTAAATGTAATAAAATATTAGATTAAATCAGAAAGGCTAATGAAACTAATGAAGATTTCAGATAAAAAGATTTGAAACGAAGGGGGTATAATCGGAAAATAGAACAACTGAAACTTATTCTTTCATCACTTCCGTTTTTCAATGCTAAATTTTCCTAATTTAACTATTTAGTTAAAATAGGAAGTAAAGAATAAAATTACAGTTATTTCTTCTTGTTAATGAATTTCTTTTAGGATTTATTGAAGAGATTTTTATTCATATTCATTAAGATAAAATCAAACAATTAGAAATCAATAATACCAAGCACATTTTTATTAAAATCAGTTTTTTTAATATCAATATGCAAATTAGCTTTACGTTTACATTGAAAACTGGTATTTTGTTGTATATATAAATACAATTGCATGTTATTTGCATTTAGGTAAGGCTAACAGTATTAATAATGTCAAACAGTTTTATTATTAATTGAGGTTTAAATAGAGATAGAATCATGCAAAATGTGACGTTAATAACTAAGGAAATTGTGACTTGAGTAGTAATAATTTCGGTTACAGACAGAAAAACACACAATCTCCATTATAATAAGAAGATATATATATATATATATTTGAGGGTATGTGCTTAATTGAAGTCGTACCTAATTTTGAAAATTAATTAGTTGATAATTAATGAATTTTTAGGCGGGCATATATGTTCAAATGTAAGGCTAAACGAATCGAGAAAGTGTCAATTCCTGAATGTACATTTCGACCTATTAGGTCTCATCAGCAAGGTTATAGACATGGGAGACTGCTCCGTGTGTGACTCGAAACCTCGACTGTCAAGCTGACAGGCGAAGTCTCTAACCGTTACACTAGCTTGCCAATCCCACATTCTTCGTTCGTTTTGAAACTTATTTATATTCCACTTTTTATTGACTTTTTACACGACAGTATGAGGTTAAGTAAACAAACAAATGTGTTTATTTTTATATGGCTTTAAGCCGACAATTTTTTTGAGGATATTTGCTTAATTGAAGTCATACCTAATTTTGAAAATTAATTAGTTGAAAATTAATGAAGTTTAAGGCGGGCATATATGTTCAAATGTAAGGCTAAACGAATCGAGAAAATGTCAATCCCTGAATGTACATTTCGACCTATTAGGTCTCATCAGCAAGGTTATAGTAGGTTTCGTGTCACACACGGAGCAGTCTCCCATGTCTATCACCTTACTGATGAGACCTAATTGGTCGAAATATACATTCGGGGATTGACATTTTCTCGATTCGTTTAGCCTTACATTTGAACATATACACCTGCCTAAAAATTCATTAATTATCAACTAATTAATTTTCAAAATTAGGTATGACTTCAATTAAGCACATATCCTCCAAAAATTGTCGGCTTAAAGCCATATAAAAATAAACACATTTGTTTGTTTACTTAACCTCATATATATATATATATATATATATATATATATATATATATATTATATATATACTAGCAAATATATGCACCCTCCGGGTGCAAGAATTTTAGTTAAATTTTATAATAAAATATGATATTAAATTAGAAAGGCTAATGAAACTGAATAAGAATGTAGATAAAAAGATTTTGAACAGAGGGGGTATGATTGAAAAATAGAACAGCTTTGAAACTAACTCTTCCATCATTTTCCATTACTCCCATCTTTCATTGGTAAATTTTCCTAATTTCACTCTTTACTTAAAATAGGAAGTAAAGGATAATATTACAGTTATTTCTTCTTCTTAATGAATTTCTTTAAGATTTATCCCAGAGATTTTTGCTCATATTAATAAGATAAAACCAAACAAATAGAATCAATAATACTTAGCATATATTTATTAAAATCAATTTTTTAAGATCAATATGCAAATTAGCCTTCCCATTCACACTGTAAACCACTATTTTGTTTTATATATAAATACAATTGTGTATTATTAGAATGTAGTATGGTCAACAGTGGCTTCGGCCTCAGGACCATTGATATAATTAACAGCGTCGATCCCGGCCAACCCCCCAGCAACACTTTATTTCTGCCCCACCGGATGATGGTTCGTGAGGCCAATCGATTTAAAGGGGCAGGGCTGGGTTTTTGCCCAGTGCTGAGGCGTCCCTCCTTGAGGGGGAAGGCCGACGGATCGTCGCAATTTTTTCACCTGCACTATCCATGAGCTTCGGCTTGTGGGTGGTCCCACGTTAATAGGACTTTGTGGCCTGACCGTACAAGTGGTACGGCGGTAAATATCCATGTAGGTATGGTCAACAGTCTAATAATGTAAACATTTTATTATATTGAGGTAAATAAAAAATAATCATGGAGAATGTGATGTAATAACTAAGGAACGGTGAATTGAGTAGTAAATAGTTTCGGTTAAGACAGACAAACACACAATCTCCATTATAATAAGATATATATATATATATATATATATATATATATATTGTTTTTGTGTTTGTTGCCTTTGCAAAAGAAAAAAACATTGGTACCAAATTTCCTCAATTTAAAGCTGAATAAAAATCAGGTGACTAATGCTCAATAGCGCGCAGGAGATCTTGAAAATATATTGTTATTCCTTTCTGTATATATTGTTCGTTCATATCTTTTGCTTGAAACGTTAAATGCAAATGGAGAAAACAGAAAACGTAATGTGATTTTGGTGGGGGAGGGTGGTATCCTGACTCTTATCGACCTATCCTCACATTTTAGACAATCCTAAAATTGGCCACAAACACACGAAAAGAAAAAAGAAAAAAAACTGAGAAGAAAGAAAGACTGATGCCTTCCTTTATTTATTTCTCTGTTAGCTTCGAGAACTTTGCAAACTTACTCTCCATTTTCTTTAAATACACCTTGCTCTCCTTCGTTCTTTCCCGCTTTCAGCTCGTCTTCCCCGTCACTCCCGGCCTCCCCTCACCACGGTCATTCAACTTCAAATTAATTAGCGTGCGCTCTCAGCGAAATCGATAAATGCAATTCCATTACAGTCAGTTTGATCACTCAGAGTGATGATCAAATAATGGTGGCAAGTTTTAAAAAAAAGGCCAAACAACGTCGGGCTACCTCTAACTTCGTTTTTTTTTATTCTTTTTTTCTTTAATTTGATATCTTTTTTTTTCTTTCTTTTTTTTTTGGGTTGTGTTTTTTTTTTTTCTTTAATATTTTCTTGATTCAGCTTTCTTTCCTTTCTACTCTTTCCTTTCTTTTGCTTTCTTTCTTTCTTTCTTTCTTTCTGTCTTGTGTTTCTTTCTTTCTTTCTATCTTTCTTTCTTTCTGTCTTGGTTTCTTTCTTTCTTTCTATCTTCTTTCTTTCTGTCTTGGTTTCTTTTCTTTCTTCTATCTTTCCTTTTTCTGCTCGTTGGAGTTTTTTCTTCTCTTTCTTCCGTATATGTTCGTTATCTTTCCTAGTCTTGTGTTTTTATATCTTGTTCTTACTATGTCTATATCTAAATATCTNGGAGAGATGAACTTCTACAGAAATAAAATACTATTTAATGCAAACCGCTTAATTTTAGTCAAACAAAGTGTACGTTTTGAAGAAAAAACTCTATTGAAAATGTAGCCCCTTTTGAAACAGAAAAAATCGATGTATAATTTTTTCTTTTATGATATAACCAATTAAATAATTATCAAAATGAGTAAAAAAGAAATCTCCAAGAAATTGATCATTTATTATTTTTTAACATTTTATTTTACGATTTTCGGTACTTATTTTCTTATGTAATATTCCACTTAATTCATTTTTCTATTTACAACTTCGGTCTTTTATCTTTTCATTTCTACTGTAACTAGTATCAAACAAGGGCAAACTCGCCGAGAATTTACACCCCCAAAGTAAGGGGGGTCAAAATTAAGTGAGTTGAAAAAAATGAGAAAGTTTTGAAATAAAATAAATAATGCGTTTTAAAGATCATTCATTGATAAATAAACACTGAAAATTTAATTAAAATCCGATAATTCCCTGATTTCTGGTAAATTATTTTCTGTAGGGGCTAAAGTCTTTTTGTCAAAAACGTATTTTAGGCCAATTTAGGGTATACCTAAATATATATATATATATATATATATATATATATATATATATATGTGTGTGTGTGTGTGTGTGTGTATGTGTGTGTATGTGTATGTATGTGTCTGTGTATGTCTCTGTGTCTGTGTTTGTGCATGTGTGCGTCTGTGTTTGTATGTATGTGTGTGTTTCTTAAGAATTAGTCTTTATAATTATTTACATACGAGCCCTTTGTTTTATTCTACGTTCTGAAACGATAATGTTTTTGCTTTTTTGCATATTGTGTTTCTCACCCGTTGATATATATATATATATATATATATATATATATATATATATATATATATATATATATATGTGTGTGTGTGTGTGTGTGTGTGTGTGTGTGTGTGTGTGTGTGCGTGAGAGAGAATGGGAAATGAATCCGACAATATGAGGAAAAAATGAGTAAAGAAAAGAAAGGTAGATGGATAAAAATGAATTTTATCGATATCACTTTTAATCGATTAAAAGTGATATCGATAAAATTCATTTTTATCCATCTACATTTCTTTTCTTTACTCATTTCTTCCTCATATATATATATATATATATATATATATATATATATATATATATATCGAATAAAACTACCACTAAATTTAAATCTCCAGATATTTACAAGCATAAAATCATAATAATAAAAATGTTTTTCGCTACTTTTATGGACTGTTTGTTGTACTTGAAAAGATATCTTTGAATAAAAAACACACACACACACACACACACACACACACACACACACACACACACACACACACACACACACACACACACACACACACACACACACGTTAAAAAAACAAATAATAACTCTTTACAGTTATTTCCTATAACTCCAACCTAAAAAATGGGAACCACTCTGAATGAATTTTATAAATTATTTATTTATTTATTGATCTACTTGAAAAAAAAGACAACGGTTAGGGTTAGGGTTTAGGGTTAGGGTTAGGGTTAGGGGGGTTAGAGTTAATTTAATGGGAAAATAATGGGTAGATTAATTAACAGATAAAATTCATTCAGAGTGGTTCCCTTCTTTAAATTGAATTTATAGGAAATAACCCTCTTTGCTTACAAAATTTCCCCCACAGCAGTACTTAATTGTTGCCTGTATGATGGGATATTTCAAAGTTCACTATCTATTCATCTCTGAACTCATTCTATTCACAAAAAAAAAAAAATAATAATAATTTCTTTATTATTGTAATCTGAATCCTTCTACTCAATTATAATTTGCTAACCATCAGCTTTTGTTTTTTGCTTTGTGTAGTATGCGTTGTATTTCTATGGTGGGAGATCCGCTGTGAGCGGCTTGAAGTGGCAATGAGTGAAATTGTTTAGGAATTTGAAACTATTCTAAAACAGGCTTCTCATTATCGAACGAACATAAAATCTCAAAAAATATTTCGCTCAGTCTTGAAAGGTAAGGAGTGTTGAAATAATCTTTAAATAATCAAGAAAGGATTTTGAAATAATCTCACGATGATCTGGGTGTGGATTTATAACAAATTAATAAAAAAAAAATTATTTACCAACATTTACGAGTCGATTTATTTTCATTAAACAGCTCTATTTCATATATATATATATATATATATATATATATATATATATATATAATAAAAAGAAATAACAAAAGACTTAGAGATTTTGCTTATAGTCTATTTCAGGGAGCTTAGACAAAGTGTCTAACTCTCCCAACTGATCAGATGCGAATTTTGCTCTGTGACTCTAACAATAAGAGTACACATTGAGCTCTCAAACTGCGACAGTTTAAAAAAAAACTCCTATGTCGTAAGGATTTTTCTCTCTGGACTTTTGGATATATATAATACAAACAGAATACATGGACAAATAAACAAATACACGTTTTCGCTACAAACATTTAAACACTGAGAATGATTTGGATTATTCGGACTATTGGCCTCATCTTTATTGTTATATTTCAGCCGAAACGTTGAACAGACTAAGGTAAGGAGAATAGTCCAAATAATTCAAATAATCCAAATTATCTAAAATAATCCAAATAAAAAATATATTTAAAGTATCTAATATATTATAATATATATATATATATATATATATATAATATATAATAGGTTCCTAGTTCGATACCGGTCCCCGCCAACTCAGCGTATGAGTAGCACAGGGATCTGTGCGGTAAAGTAAGGAGCTGATGACAGGTGTGGCGCTCCACCTCAGATGCTAAAAACAATTTCCTTTGTCTAGCGCTATTGAAAAGGGGATAGACTCCCTCGCTGAGTGGCTGATACCGACTTTAGGCCGCCCCGACGACTTTACTTTATATATATATATATATATATATATATATATATATATATATATATATATATATATTATATATAGACACGACTCCTGTTTAACAATTTTATTAACGATCTTTTCGAGCTTTCTGGCCAACATTTTACATTTAGATGGAATCCGTAGATTAGTCTTATAAGATAAGTTCTTATCCCAAGTACTTTCGGCATTTCGAAGTGCCATCATCAGGGTTGATATGTTTATGTTCCAGTTTTTATTTAAATTAGTATATTAAGGGGTGTGGAGGCTGGAAGTAGAAGAATTGGTAGGAAAATTAGTAGGAAAAGGCAATTTAAAATGTGAGTATTGCATTGAAAATTAATCTTATTTAAGAATGGTTTGTATTGGTTGATGTGTAAAGCTTCTACTATTTGTAGTTTTGTTAATTCTATATGTATAAATGAAAGAATGGTGCCAAAATACACACACACACACAGGCACACACACACACACGCACACACACACACACACATAATATATAAATATATATATATATATATATATGTAAACACGGTTTGTTTGGAATGGCTTTTTGCCGATAATTTCTGGGAGAATAAGTGCTTAATTGGAGTCGTACCTAATTTTGAAAATTAATTAATTAATAATGAATTAGGCGGGAATACCTATTAAATGTATGGCTAAACAAATCGAGAAAAATCAATCTCTGTATGTACATTTCGGCCTATTAGGCCTCATCAGCAGAGCTATAGATCGGAAGACCGCCCTGTGCGTGATTTGAAACCGGACTGCCAAGCTGACAGGCCGATCCCATAACCTCTACACCAAACGGACTTCTTAGATTTTACGATTTGTTTAGAGTAGGTTAATATTCCTCTTCTAGTGACTTTTATTACACGATGATGTGATAAGTTGTAAACACGGTTTGTTTGGAATGGCTTTTTGCCGATATTCCCGCCTAATTCATTATTAATTAATTAATTTTCAAAATTAGGTACGACTCCAATTAAGCACTTATATATATATATATATATATATATATATATAATCAATAATAAAGATATTATAGATATTATAAACTCATAACTATAAGTTTCATGCACAGGTAATCTTCAGAAGAGTCAAACGATTGAGATTTAAAAACCAGTAGTTTTTTAGCGTTCATATAAACGTGAAGCGTGTTCATGCGATGGAATGTTATAATGCTAAAGATTTTTTTAAGCCAATACTTTTCTCATTTATTCTCTCTGGGTCTCTCTCTGTCTCTGCCTATGTCTCTCTGTCTGTCTGTCTGTCTGTCTGTCTGTCTGTCTGTCTCTCTCTCTATATATATATATATATATGGGGGAAAATAATGCTATGCTTTTAAAGCGAAGCATAAGGGAAATGTGTAAAATAAGTGAGAAATCAAGTTGGATAGTATGTACTAAGTGCCATTTCTTATCCCAACCAAGAAAGAGCCATACGTGGAATTCACACACACGTATATATATATATATATATATATATATATATATAGTGGGTTGTTTAGTACGCCTGATACACTTATTGGCTGAATTTTTACTGAATACTGTTCAAACACTGTAATCTCTAGAGAAGTATTGGGTTAAATGTATTGACAAGGGAGGATATTATGTTTATAAATAAATATATGTTTTGTAAAACAACTATTTTATTAGGATACTGAGTTCTTGCCGAACGACGTATAACATATATATATATACATATATATATATATATACATTTTTTGATATTCCACCCCCCTGAGTATCGCTCCCAATCTGTATTCGTCGTTTCGTTTCCTCTGGGGGTGAGTTTTACAGCCTTCCCCTGATAACGCCCTAAAAAACAGCCTTTCACTCGTTGGCCATCTGTTGATTTGGTGTGGGGGGCATTCGTGGATGAAGTTATTCCTAGGATCCCTTAAAAAAGAGTCGTGGGAAGAGAGAGAAAGAGAGAGAGAAAGAGGGAGAAAGAGATAGAGAGAGAGAAGAGAGAGAGAGAGAGAGAGAGGGAGAGGGAGGAGTGGGAGAAGGAGGGGGAGGATAAGGAACGTATCGCGAATGGTTAGGACGGAGAATAAGTTTCCCTCCCCTGCGTTCATAGGTTAAATTTACCCGGAAATATATATATATATATATATATATATATATATATATATATACGCACACAAATATGTATATATGTATATATACATATGTAGTATATATATATATATATATATATATATATATATATATATACATAAAGGCAATATATACATATACACACACGTATATATATATATATATATATATATATATATATATATATATATATATATGAAAGGCAACCTACATATATATACTCTCTCACACACACACAGATATATATATATATATGTATATATACATATGTATGTATATATATGTATATATATATTGAAAGGCAATACATACATATACACACACGTATATATATATATATATATATATATATATATATATATATTTATATAATATAATATATGTTTTATATATATATACATATATATATATATATGAAAGGCAACCTACATATATATACATACTCGCACACACACTCACACACACACACACACACACACACACACATATATATATATATATATATATATATGAAAGGCAACCTACATATATATACATACTTGCACACACACTCACACACACACACATATATATATATGTATATATATATATATGTATGAAAGGCAATAGGGACAAGAAAATAAATCTCATAGCAGGCAATATCCTTACCGAGCCGTCTGTGGGTAAGTTAAGATACTGTAGACTTTCAGCCCCGTTGGTATTAAATTGGGTGGGGGGTGCTGTAGCTAGTAAAATTGGGTGGGTATGGGGTTCTGTAGCGAGTAAGGGTGGAGGATTCAAATAACTCTGAAATAGTCGATCTGAAAAGATTTGTTGATGAGAAGATATGGAAAAGTTGGTGTGCCTCCTCGTATTGGTTCTTCGCCATCAACCCTCAACCCCCAACCCTCTCCTTGGTTTTCTCTCACACCTTACTCTCCCTCGGTTCTATACACTCTTCTTGTTTGCCATTCTACCGACGGACAATCTTATTCTTCTCAGTCTTGTACTTCTTCTTGTTGGTGTTCTTGTTCTTGTTCTTGTTCTTCTTGTTCTTGTTCTTGTTCTTCTCCTTCTTCTTCTTCTTCTTCTTCTCCTTCTTCTTCACACTCTTTGTTTTTTTCTTCTTCATATTCTTCTTCTTTATTCATTTCACACACTCCCTTTCATTTTGTTCTTGTTATTGTCTTCTTCATCGTCATTTTGTTGTTGTTGTTGTTGTTGTTGTTGTTGTTGTTGTTCTTCTTCTTCTTCTTCTTCTTCTTCTCCTTCTTCTTCTTCATGTTTTTGTTTTTTGTTGCTGTTGTGGCTGTTGTTGTTGTTGTCCTTCATCATCTTCCTCATCATTATCATCATCATCATCATCATCATGTTGTTGATCTTCTTTTTCTTCTTCTTCTTATTCTTCTTGCTACAGTGGCTTTTGTTGTTGTTGTTGTCCATCATCATCATCATCATCATCATCATCATCTTCTTCTTCTTCTCTTCTTCTTCTTCTTCTTCTTCTTCTTCTTCTTCATGTTGTTTTTTGTTGGTGTTGTTGTTGTTGTTCTTCATCATCATCATCATCATCATGTTGTTGTTGATCTTCTTCTACTCCTCCTTCTTCTTCTTGCTGCAGTGGCTTTTGTTGTTGTTGTCCATCATCATCATCATCATCATCATGTTCTTCTTCTTATTATTATTATTATTATTGCCTTCCCTCTATACTTTGCCACTGAACTCTAAAGAGAATTGCTCTCAATTCTCTTTAGGTCTCCCGGACACTTTAAAGTATTCTTGCTGATTAAAATAAACTGATACAAATCTGAGTGCAGACATTCTCATAAGATTGATGTCTCAACACAAGTTCACTGGTAAACTAAATCCATTTTAGCTTGTCAGCAAAAGGCTCATGTTTTACAGAACCAAGATCCAAGAAAGGATCTCAGAACTGAAACATTAAGCTCATTTGGTTACCAAAAAGCGTATCGAAGAATAGGAGCAATTATTTCCCATTTTTTAACATTCACTATGAATATATTGTCCATTAATGTATCAGTTTTTGTCTATTTCACATCGGCGAATAATTTCTATCATATATGAGCTTAAAGGTAGTTCACTCTGTCTCGGAGTGGTAGTACCTGTTAGGGTCCCATCGTTGGGGTGAATATAAAAAATGAGTTTAAAAAAGAGTTTTTTTTTAATTGAATACCTATCAAGAATGAATTCTGTGCGGTTGTCTAGAAATTGAAAACAACGGTAATTCTGAATCACGAAAAAAAAAACCCCCCAAAAAACGTATAATTGACATGACGTAACCTTTTATAAACTCTGTAGTTAGTCTCTGATTGGCCAGAGCCAAGCGTGAGTACAGAAAGATACCGTATTTGACGGCATATAAGACGCACCCCCATTTCAGCAGATCAGATTCAGGAAAAAATGTTTTTATTGTATTTAAGCTTATATTGTTGAAAACAGTCTAGCTGTGCATTACACAAGCAAAAACATAGCTGTATAAAAGCAATTTGGCAGTACAGACAAGCAATAAGCATACACAAGACATCTCAATAATAATAATAATAATAATAATAGTACCAAAAGGATTGGAAATGGGTTTGGAAAGTTTGGAAATCATAGGATGGATTGATACCATTCAGAACACTGCACTGCTGCCATCTGCCAGAATACTCAGAAGAGTCCTGGAGACATGAGGAGACTTGCTGTCACTCAGACTCCAGTGAAAGACCATCAGCTAACAATGATGTGAAAACTCAAAAGGAGCAAATAATAATAATAATAATAATAATAATAAAAGCACCGGTAACGATACAATAATACCAGCAATAAAATAATGTATGCATGGAGTTTAGGGTAGGTAAAAGTACTGAGCGTAAGCTGGGTTAGTGAGCATTATAGAGACGATTAGCCTTGGCCTACGGGAGGTCTCTTACTGCACCTACGATGTATAAGACGCAGGGCAATTTTTTGAGCCAAAATTTTGGAGAAAGAAAGTGCGTCCTATACGGTAATTAAGAAAGTTAGTTTTGGCTTGCTGACTGAAATGGTGTCTGCCATCCGTAAGCCATTTCTCAACGCGTGTTGTTCTTATTTGGGTTGATTAAAGACGTCTAAAACAATATCAAATGTTGTGTTGTTTCTAAAAACAGCAGCGGACTCAAAAACGAGAAATCCCAAGAAATCCCAAGAACGAAGATAAGAAGAACAGAGAGACGCCCAGTTGCCTAAATCAATTTATAGAAGAGACGATCCGATACAGCTTAGTAGTAGTCCAACAATGGAGAAAAGATGTCTACACAACTGGTTGGTTGGTTGGATTTTATGGCATGTCAACCCTTGTTGGGTTATTTTATGACGAAGACATTTTGTTTTATTAATTCTTGATGGGTATTGTTGTGGCCTGGTTAGGGGCCAGAATAAAGACACAAGAGAGGAAATGAGAACTGTTTGCAAATTATTCCCACCACATACTATGTAAACATTTATTCTTTAATGATATATAACACACATCGCATGATTTTAAACACATTCATGATATGGACTGTTTTGAGGAAAATCTATCTTTGTAAGACCTTAATGGAAATATTGTTAATAAACAACATGCTAATTAATTTTAATAATGATAATAACCTTTGAGAATGTAAATAACTAAGGGAACTGGGATGTTGGTGGTGACGTAGTTTTGGTTACAGACAGAGATACACTCTTCATTATAATAAGAAGAATTAAAAACAATGATCTGCCTGTGAAAGGGTTAATATTCTTTCTTCTAATTTTAAAATGGCAGTGTCTCGGGGAGGGGGGGTGATAAGATTTTTGTTCAGTTTTGAAAATCTAAAAGGAAAAGAGAGAAAGATAGAAGAAGAGAGAAAGATAGAGAGAAATAAAATAACTCTATCATGTAACTATAAATTATTTGCATTAAGAATATTTTCTTAAAGTTATAATTGTTTACTAAGGATTATTATTAGTTACTTGAAACCATATAACTGTTTGCAAACAAATGACTGTTAAATAGAAATAATTACTTGAAACCATATCATCATCATCATCATGTTGCACTATCAGCACAGATATCCATGACAATCTCTCGCCAATCGTCCCTATCATTCATTGCTCCTGGGGGGTCCTCTGTGCAGCATCCAGCATCCGCGCAGAGTTGGTCCATATGTACAAATATGTACAAACTTTTTCTTTCTATAAAACTGGCCCTTTTGATCTTTCTCTCTTCCCCTCTCTCTCTCTCTCTCTCTTTCTCTCTTTCTTTTCTCTCTCTCCCACTCTATGTCTCTGTCTGTCTCTTTCTCTCTCATTCTCTCTCTCTATTTCTCTTTCGCCCCCACTCTCTGTCTGTCTGTCTGTCTCTTTCTCTCTTTCTCTTTTTCTCTCCCACTCTATGTCTCTGTCTGTCTCTTTCTCAATCCCCCCCCCCTCTCTCTGTCTCTCCAAACTTTTCTCGTTAGAAATCTCTTAATTTCTCTATAATTTATTTCTCATTATTTCCCCTGACTCTACATTTTTCTTTCTCTCTCTTTTCCCTTTTTGGTCGTTTAGGTTTGTTTGTTTTTTTTATTTTTTATTTTGTTTTTCCTTTTCTTTTTGTCAGTCTCGTTTTTTCTCGCCCCCATAATCACTCTCACTTAACCTACGAGGTTTTCTTTTACAATTTTTCAGGCCATTTCTACCGTTAATATTTTCCCCCAGAGATATCCTGATTTTCAGATAAACACCGGCCGTTACGAGACGGGAAAGAGCGGGGGGGGGGGGAGAAAGGATTTATAATGATGGCGTGAACGAATTAACAAGTGCGAGAAAAGAAAAGAGAGAGATAGAAGAAGAAGAAGAAGAAAAGAAGAAGAAGAAGAAGAAGAAGAAGAAGAAGAAGAGAAGAAGAAAAGAAGAAGAATGGATTGAAGGATAAAAACGAAGTGAAAAAAATGGACGAAAGAAATTAGAGAATGAAAAAAAAGAAATTAGAGAGAGAAAAAGAAAGAAATTAGAGAATGAAAAAAAAAGGAATTAGAGAATGAAAAAAATTAAAAAATTAGAGAATGAAAAAAGAAAGAAATTAGAGAGAGAAAAAAAGAAGAAATTAGAGAGAGAAAAAAAGAAATTGGAGAATGAAAAAAAAAGAAAGAAATTAGAGAATGAAAAAAAGAAAAGAAATTAGAGAATGGAAAAAAAGAAAGAAATTAGAGAATGGAAAAAAAGAAAGAAATTAGAGAAGGAAAAAAAGAAAGAAATTAGAGAATGAAAAAAAGAAGAAATTAGAGAGAGAGAGAGAGAGAGAGAGAGAGAGAGAGAGAGAGAGAGAGAGAAGAGAGAAATAAAAAGTAGAAAAAAATTCTTCTTCTTCTTCTTCTTCTTCTTCTTCTTCGCAAGTCTTCTTCTTCTTCTTCTTCTTCTTCTTTAAAATTCTTCTTTTTTTCCTCTTCTTCTTCTATGTAATTTTCTTCTTCTTCTTTTTCTTCTTCTTTGCAATTCTTCTTGGCAAGTCTTCTTCTTCTTCTTCTTCTTCTTCTTCTTCGCAGTCTTCTTCTTCTTCTTCTTCTTCTTCTTTAAAATTCTTCTTTTTTTTCCTCTTCTTCTATGTAATTTTCTTCTTCTTCTTCTCTTCTTCTTCTTTGCAATTCTTCTTGGCAAGTCTTCTTCTTCTTCTTCCTTCTTCTTCTTCTTCTTCTTCTTCTTCTTCTTCGCAAGTCTTCTTCTTCTTCTTCTTCTTCTTCTTCTTCTTCTTTAAAATTCTTCTTTTTTTCCTCTTCTTCTTCTATGTAATTTTCTTCTTCTTCTTCTTCTTTGCAATTCTTCTTGGCAAGTCTTCTTCTTCTTCTTCTTCTTCTTCTTCTCTTCTTCTTCTTCTTCTTCTTCTTCTTCTTCGCAAGTCTTCTTTGCAATTCTTCTTCTTTGCAATTCTTCTTCTTCTTTTAAATTCTTCTTTTTTTCATCTTCTTCTTCTATGTAATTTTTTCTTCTTTTCCTTTTCTTCTTCTTTTAAAATCTTCTTCTTCTTCTTCTTCTTCTTCTTCTTCTTCTTCTTCTTCTTCTTCTTCTTGCAATTCTTCTTGCAAGTCTTCTTCTTCTTTCTTCTTTGAATTCTTCTCTTCTTTGAAATTCTTTTTCTTCCCTCTTGCCACAGATTCAAACTCGGTTCATCGATTCCATTTTCTACGACGATAACCATTACATGACACGCCTCTTTATATATATAATATATATATATATATATATATATATATATATATATATATATATATATAATATAAATGTGTGTGTATGTGTGTATGTGTTTATAAAATATGGTCGTTCAAATACGTCCTTATATGCGTGAATTAGATAATACCTTCTCCTAGATTCCTACATATTTCACGCTGGTACAAATCCAACGGAAATGGTAAGCTTTGTGTTATGCGCATGCGTGATACGCTTTGCTATTTAGTAAGAAGATCTAAACTCATTCTTCCCGCCATTTCTTGTAGGCTGTTACGCATGCGCACTGGAGCGTGAATACCAAGGCTGGGAGTTTTGAAAAGACACTAGAATAATCCTTCTCGTTTATTTTTCTGTGGCATTAGCAACCACCCCCACCCCACACCCCACGCCCCCGCTGCAAACACGTCGGTATTAGATCAAGCTTTGTCCTTACCTTTATTAATAGCAGGTGAGGTTTTAATGGCGTCCGTTCTTATTTTCACCTTTTGCGTCCATCTTTTTTTTTTAAAGCTTTCTTGTATCTTTCCTTCTTCTCACTCTCTTTCTCTCTCTCTCTCTCTCTCTCTCTCTCTCTCTCTCTCTCTCTCTCTCTCTTCTCTCTCTCTCTCTCACACACACACACACACACACACACACACACACACACATAAAGACACACATTTTAGGCTAAATCGAACTTGACGGACCTAAATTTCACCATCGTATGTCACCTCTCCGAAAGAAAAAATACCAAAAAATCAGGGAATTAACCGAATTTAATGAAATTTTCAGTGTTGATACATTAATGAATAAAAGATATAATACACCAGTTATTTTATTTAAAACTTTTACATTTTTCCAGACCAGTTAATTTGAACCATGTATCTTTAAGAATCTGTGTTACGTCTCAAAGATACATGGTTCAAATTAACTGACCTGAAAAAATGTAAGAGTTTTTAGATAAAATAACTGAAGCATCATATCTTTTACATATTCATTAATATACCAACACTAAAAATTTTCATTAAATTCGGTTAATTCCCTGATTTCTGGTATTTTTTTTTCTTTTGACAGGGTGACATACGATGGTGGAATTTATGTCCGTTAAGTAGGATTTAACTAATCCTTGTATATTTTATTTTGAAGAAAATGATATGTTTATTAAAAAAATGATTTGTACTAAATCCTGATTGATATAATAGATAGACGGATAGATAGATAGATAGATAGATAGATAGGATCTTGATAGATGGATAGAATTGTTGAGAGATACGAGAAAAATTTGTATTGCATCCTGTTCCTGGGGAGAGGTTAGTAAATCTATTAATAATGGAGATTGTCTGTATTTCTTTCTGTAGCAAAAACTACGTCATAGCTCTACGTCACAGCTTACGTCACAATATTCTTATGCTATATACACCCAAAATTTGAGTAAACAATTTTAAAAATTGTTTTTTACTCTCGTCCCTTTTTTTTTTACAGTTACAAGAAGTTAAGTAAAAAGTTTACAAATAAATAAATACCTACGATTTTGTGTAAAATTGATGTGGAAAATATTCAAAATAATTGTTTGATTATTACATGCACGCAACATTTTATTTGAGAGGGATGGGGCTCAGTTTTCATTTAAAATTGTTTTTGTTTTTGTTTTTACTCCTTTAATAAATATGAGGATTTGTCTTACTTATGATACAAACCCTCTGTCAGTGAATTTTTAACTCCCACCGTCTCAGGCAATGTCTTTCAAAAAATAATTTTTACGATGCCCGGAGGGTGTTTTCTGTTTCTAGTATATATCATTTAGATTATTTTCCTGCTGTTAAAATGTGATGTTTAAGGAATTAATATAATTATTAGGAAGTAGTTCGACCTGTGGTATACCACAGTATGATAATCTAATTATTACAATATTTGATATGTTTACTTAAGAGCTATTGCAATTATAAAATACTAGCAAATATATGCACCCTCCGGGTGCAAGTATTAATGTCATAAAATATTATATTAAATTAGAAAGTCTAAAGAAACTAAATAAGAATGCAGATAAAATGATTTGAAACAGAGAGGGATATCATCGAAAAATATAACAACTGAAGCTTCCTCTTCCATCACACCCGTCTTTCCTTGCTAAACTTTTCTAATTTAACTATTTAGTTAAAATAGGAATTAAAGAATAAAATTACAGTAATTTCTTTTTGTTAATTGATTTCTTTTAAGATTTATCTCCGAGATTTTTACTCGTATTCATTAAGATAAAATCAAATAATTAGAAATCAACAATACCAAGCACATATTTATTAAAATCAAATTTTAAACATCAATATGCAAATTAGGCTTACCGTTCACACTGTAAACCGCTATTTGTTGTACATATAAATACAATTGCATATTATTAGTACGTAGATATGACCAGCAGTATTAATAATGAAAAACAATTTTATTAATAATTGAGGCTTGAATAAAAATGATTCATGGAGAATGTGATGTATAATAACTAAATGGATAATGACTTGAGTAGTGATATAGTTTCAGTTACAGACAAACAAACACATAATCTCCATTATAATATAATAAATTGTAAAAAGTATAATAATCTTGATTTAACTCTCTCACACCTTCTTTCTTTCTTTCCTTTTTTTCATTATGTACCATTGAAACAGATTAGCACAACCCCTCCCTGTCTCTCTATCATTCTCACACTTTCTTTCTTTCTTTCTTTCTTTCTTGTTATATATTTTTCTATGTAGCATATCCTTTTCTTCCCTTTTCATTCTTTACAATAAAAAAACAGAATAGTCCATTATTTAGCTGAGCTGACGACATACATAAAAAACTTAGAGTTCTGCGAATAAGCAACACCAGATAATCAGGAATTAGATTTTTGCCTTTCATCTTGGACGATTTGAACGGTCTGATTTTGAACCAGAGGGCGTTGCAAGGTGATAGCAATCATATTATAATTATTATGAATAAGAATATGGGCATATCTTTAACACCTTACCGACCGAGTGCACTGGCATGAAACAAACTCTTAAAGGTGTATGTGTTGGCTAAAAACAAGTAGGGGGCATCCATTGCGTGAAGGAACATGTCGCCACCCGTGGTGCAATGGTTAACGGGCATGACTAGCAGACCGTTCGTTGATTGTCAGTTTGAATATCCCAGGACCCCCATATTTTCGCCTTGTGCCAATCTATGCTACAGCTAATGCCGTTACATGTCAGAACATTAGAAACAGCTTCAATCTATGGACTACATGGCATTTAGGCACCCCTTTTTGATCTCGATTAAGAAAGGAACATGTTTTTCATTTACACCGTCAATATCCGGTTGTTTTAAGATATTTTTTAAATTATAGAGTGAGTAAGTCAACGGGGCGGCCTAAAGTCGGTATCACCCAGTCAGCGAGGGAGTCTATTCTCTTTTCCCTAGTGCTAGACTGAGGAGATTATTTTAGCATCTGAGGTGGAGCGCCACACCTACCATCAGCTCCTTACTTTACCGCACAGATTCTTGTGCTACTCATACGCTGAGTTGGCGAGGACCTGTATTGTCCAAGGAAACTTGTGGTTTCTAGCCGAACCCCTAAAACTAACCCCTAATCCTAACCCTAACCCTAACAAACAACCGGATATTGACGGTGTAAATAAAAAAAACATGTCCTTTCTTAATCGAGATCAAAAAGGGGTGCCTAAAGTTAATATGGTCCCAATTTATCAATAACATAAGGTAAAGTATTCTTTCTTATTGATTGATTTTAACGGCACGTCAATCCGTCAAGGGTTATTTTATGAAATCACGTTCATTTTGAGTTCATATTCAAATCTTTTGTGTAGTTTATGTGTAAAGCTATTTTTCACGCGGTCCTATTGAATATAAATAGTTTTTAAATAGATTTGACCCATAAATGGAACCCTAATAGGTACTACCATTGAGAGTTATAATTGCAGATTAGTGGTAATGAAACAAGTACTGAACACTTTCCAGATCTCTGTCTATCTATCTATCTATCTACCACAGCACACACACACACACACACATACACATATATACATATATATATATATATATATATATATTATATTATTATAAATTCTCTAATTATACAATATTTCAAATCAAACACATCAGCATATTCTGTGATTTTTTTTCACGGAAATAAAACTTCAACAAAACACACAATATATATATATATATATATATATATAATATATAATATATACACATATACACACACATATTATATAATATATATAATATATATATATATATATATATATATATTACGTGTATGGCCTTGGCCTTTACTTTTTGAAGTTTGATAGGTTCTGATTTCGGCGCACTGATCCATTAAAGCAGCTGATCAGTTAATTCTAGCGATTACGGGCTTCCATAGGTCAGGTCAAAAACGTCCGTCTCAAGTGTTCCAGTTTTAACAGGATCAAATCCTATACCTGCGCAAGTACAAAGATACGTCAGCTACCACGATAAGCAAGTAACAAATAAGATGACACTAAATACCAAAGCAGCCAAAGTCAGTTTTCATAACAGTATGGGCTCACAGGCGCTCGCTGATACGGACAGTTACAAAAAGAGAGAGGTGACTTAATAGAGAGATAAGAAAGGAAACAACTAAATAAGGTTGGCTGGTTGGGTTTTTACGGTGTATCAAAAAACTCTGCAGCTAAATCGGCTCTAGATTTGATCCCCGAAAATTTCAAAATTCCATATACTGACTTGAAACCTAAAATTAATAGATTCCTTCGTACAAAATGGCAACAAGACTGGAATAACAACATCCACAATAAACTCTTCCTAATCAAACCGACTTTGGTAGACTGGAGACCAACTTTAAGGAAGTCTAGAAAAAACAAGTCATTGTGTCCCGATTACGCATTGGTCACACAAAACTAACACACTTCTATATACTCAAACAAGAACAACGACCACAATGTGAAACATGTCGAACACCTTTCATTGTTAAACACTTATTCATAGAATGCAAGTTTTTTGCTCACATCAGAAACCGTTATTTTAATGCAAACATTATGAAAGATCTGTTTGAAAATGTCAACATGGAGGATATTCTCTCCTTTTTTAGGGAAATAAAATTAACCATAAAACATGATCCCCAATGATGCTAACATCAAACATCCACAATAAACTCTTCCTAATCAAACCCACTTTGGGAGGCTGGAGACCAACTTTAAGGAAGTCTAGAAAGGAACAAGTCATTGTGTCCCGATAACGCATTGGTCACACAAGACTAACACACTTCTATATACTCAAACAAGAACAACGACCACAATGTGAAACATGTCAAACACCTTTGACTGTTAAACACTTATTCATAGAGTGCAGGTGTTTTGCTCACATCAGAAACCGTTATTTTAATGCAAACAATATGAAAGAGTCATATGAAAGAAGCGCTTGGTGTAATGGTTAAAGTCATGGGAAATGGACTCGTTGCCCCGAGTTCAAATCCTGGGCGTTGTAATTGCATTTCCTTAGCGCTAATACCCTTGGGAAAGGTATGAATCTTACTTTTCCTCCAGCTATAGGTAAATAGCAGGGCAGTCCGACAAGAAATACATGAAGAAGGCCGGGGAGCACATCGGCGGAAACGTTGTAGAGATAACAATAAAGATGAGCACAATAGTCCGAATGATACAAGTAATACTATTCATATTGTGATCAAGCCTCATCTCAAAAATTCAGAAAAATACTAAAAATCTTGGGTTATTTTATGCCCAAGACACCTTTGTTTTGTTCATTGGTGTTGGTTATTACATTTTTAACACGTTTTTACGCACATTTTTTTAAACTAATTTTTTATATATTTAACACGCAGATTGGACCCGGGCAGAATTGAGTATCGACCTTAAAAAACGCTAGGCGGTGATAGCTTGAAAAAAACAACCCCACCTACGAATGAAGTCCCTAGCTACAGCAGTGCCTGCTGAAAAGACAACAACCAGCGCTTAAGGCGTTTTTCCTGAAAAGTGAAAGCGATATTTTACCCCGTCTAGCCTTTTTTCGACAAATAAATGTAAATATTTTAACCCTCTTTAAATATTGGGTGTACATAGATTAAACCTTATGCCAAACTTGGTAAATAATTAGTTAATAGCTAGCAAAAGAAAAACAATTTTAATTATCTAAGTAGTGGTGAATTAAGCTCTGTATGGATAATGGATGCCGGGCTGAAGACCTGCTAGGAGCGATCACTGATAGGGATGGATGGCTTGAGAGACAGAGAGTCAGGGGAATCCGTACTATGAGCCCTTCCATAAACTGCCACATCCACAATTGACTTTTGTTACCCACTCCACGCTGACCCCTACCACCTCTAACATTATTTTTCACTGGTGAGGGTGGGGGGTATTTTTAGGACCAGTGAACAAGAACTGTTTATCCTGGCAGAATTACCAGCCTCGGATATCAGCGTCTGTATTGCTACATAACATCTGCGGATAAACTGGCAGAGAAAAGAATAATAATTTTAAAAAGTCACCAAACTAAAGCGAGAATCATGTCAAGCTGTGGCCATGTCAGTACTACTATATCGCTGCACCACAGAACAGCTCTAACAAAACGCTAAGAGAAAAAAACCTATATAGGAATCCAGACAAAGATTCTGCGTGCTGTCTCGAACAAGTCTAGCAGCTTTACGACCACTTACTTCCCATCTCAGAAACTATCCAAGTAAGAATAACAAGACGAGCCGGACACTGCCGGAGAAGCAAGGACGAACTTATAAGTGACGTTCTCCTGTGAACACTTAAACATGAACACACTAGTGTATACTGATCAGCAAAAATCGACATCAGTCAGCTCTGTATGGATAATGGATGCCGGGCTGAAGACCTGCTAGGAGCGATCAACGATAGGGAAGGATGGCTTGAGAGACAGAGACTCAGGGGAATCCGTGCTATGAGCCCCTCCATAAACGGCCACATCCACAATTGACTTTTGTTAACCACTCCCCGCTAACCCCCACCACCGCCTCTGACATTATTTTTGACTGGGAGGGTGGGGGGTATTTTTAGGGACCAGTGAACTAAACATCTGAGTACAAGAACTGTTTATCCTGGCAGAATTACCAGCCTCGGATATCAGCGTCTGTATTGCTACATAACATCTGCGGGATAAACTGGCAGAGAAGAGAATTAATAATAATAATAATAATAATAATAATAATAATAATAATAATAAAAGTCACCGGTGTTTTCATTTAACGCCACACTTCGAAAATATACACAACGCACAAGACAAGAGACGACGAGAGAGAGAGAGAGACAAAGAGAGACAGAGACAGAGACAGAGACAGAGACAGTGACAGAGAGACAGAGAGACAGAGAGAGAAGGAGAGAGAGAGAGCATTGGTTGTATTGCAACACGTGAGACCACACGTCGGCAAATGGACGCTCCGATATTTCTTTCAGTGTGGATTTTGGAGATATGGCATCATCATCATCAGCAGCAGCAGCAGCATCATCAGGTCGCGCTTTTAGCGCATTGTGCATTTTGTTTCACTATTCTTTGATGCTTAAAAAAAACTTCAACTATTTTTAATAACCCTGTCTCATATATATATATATATATATATATATATATATTATATATATATATATATATGTGTGTGTGTGTGTGTATATATATATATATATATATATATATATATATATATGTGTGTGGGGGTGGTGTATATGTGTATGTATATATATATTTACATAGACACACAGATAGATACATACACACTATATATATATATATATATATATATATATATATATATATATGACAATTTTTGGGAGAATATGTGCTTAATTGAAATCATACCTAATTTTGAAAATTAATTAATTGATAATTAATGAATTAGGCGAGCATATCTGTTCAAATGTAAGGCTAAACAAATCGAGAAAAAGTCCTATTATGCCTCAGCAGAGTTATAGACAGGAAGACTGCTCTGTGTGTGATTCGAATGCTAACTGTCAGGCTGACAGGCGGGGTTCTAACCATTATACTAGCTGGTTTTCCAGATTTTTCGTTTGTTTTGAACTCAGTTATATTCCACTTTCGGCGACTTTCTACACTCTGAATTCAAAATTCCTGATGTCGGTCGTTGATTGGGTTTGTGGCAACCCTTGATGCACCAATTCTTTCCTATCGACTGTGCCAAAAAGTGTGGATGGCCCAACAAAAGCCTTCACCACTATAAACAAATCACTGTGTGGATGTTCATTGTATGAACACTCATACACCGAAATCGACGGGAGAGTCCATCATATATATATATATATATATATATATATATATGTATGTATGTATGTATGTATTAAGAGGGCTGGGGCTCGAAGGATGAGAATTGATAGGACAAGTGTTATAGGCATTTTAAAATGTGAATACTGCATTGGAAATTAATTATATTTAAGGATGGTTTGTATTGTTTTATTGTATTGTTTTATGTATAAAGCTACTAGTATTTGGAGTTTTTGTTTATTTTTTTCTTTGTGCAAAATGTGCGTATTTTCCGTTATCTCTCTCTCTCTCTCTCTCTCTCTCTCTCTCTCTCTCTCTCACGCAGACAGACACACACACACACATACACACTCTTTTTTCTTTATTCCCTTCTTTTCACCTTTTCATATGTCCGATTGAAATATATTAGTGTTATCGCTTCCATACGCAGCCACTCTCTCCATATTTACCCTTCTTTCTTTCTTTTTTTCTTTCTCATATATTTTTGTAGCATGTCATTTTACTTCCCATTATTTCTTTAAAATAAAAACGGAATGGTCCATTATTAGCCCATATGATAACATTCATAAAAAATAAGAATTCAGCGGAGAAGCAACGCCAGATAATCATTATTTACAATGTTTACATTTCATCTCGGACGATTTGGACGGTCTCATCTTTAACCAAAGGGTGTTGCAAGATAAGAAAATTCGTAACATTAAGGAACAAATGTATTTATTTGTAGATTGTATTTTTCAATGTAAAGGAAACCGTTTTTAGTTTTCAAAACTTTTTAATTTAAAACTTTTATTTTATTCTTAAAATTAATGTTCCTCAACGAGGAGTATAGGGCCTTGGGTTTGCCCTCGTGGTGGGGTCCAGTGGCTTCGGCCCTGGATCTTTACAAGTTAAATAGCGTTGATCCCAGGGGGCCACCCCACCCAGACAACACCTGCCCCATCGATATAAATGGGCAGGGCCTGAGGCGCCCAGTGCCTGAGGGGGAATGCCGAAGGGATCAACGCAATTTTTCACCTGCCATCGATGAGCTTCGGTTTGTGGGTGGTCCCACGTTAATAGGACCTTGTGTCTAACCCGTGCAAGTGGGGTACGAGGTAAATATTTAAAAAAATGTTAAAATGAAATGAATAAATAAATAAACCGCCTTGTCGGCTGGGGCGTTAGAATGCACC
>CM042172.1:70154662-70187162 GCA_023376005.1 Doryteuthis pealeii | reverse complement strand
TTCCTTGTGTAATCTCAGTCGTTGGATTGTGGTTATCTACGCATTCCTCTATGTTGGCAAGACCTCTTCCCCCTTCCTTTCTTGACACATACAATCTATCCCTATCATCTCTAGTGGAGAGCCTTGTGCATGGTCATTAATTTCTCGTCCTTTGGTCTATCTGTCTGAGTTCTTCTTTCTCCATTTTAAGAATGGTCCTGAGTATCTTATAATGGGGACAGCCCAGGTATTAATTCCTTGAATTATTATTATTATTCGATCCCGGTCCTCGCCAACTCAGCGTATGAGTAGCACAGGCATCTGTGCGGTAAAGTAAGGAGCTGATGGTAGGTGTGGCGCTCCACCTCAGATGCTAAAACAATCTCCTTGGTCTAGCGCTATTGAAAAGGGGATAGACTCCCTCGCTGACTGGCTGATACCGACTTTAGGCCGCCCCGTTGACTTTACTTACTTATTATTATTATTATTATTATTATTATTATTATTATTATTATTATTATTAATGTGTTTGTCGGACCTTAGCGATAATTTCTGAATCGTGTTGATTATAATCTGTCATATTAACACATTCTTACAAAAGCAATTAAAAAAAAGCTTATCATTATGAATCATATATGTCTATAGTGACAAATAGGATTTGGTGACCTTTATAAATACAACGAGAAAACAAGATATAACCTGTAAATTAAATACAGATTTATGTGGCTAACACTCAATACTCATCTTTGATACATAAAATATAAAACGTCGACGCAAAGGGACAATTAGATAAGCCTTATAATTTATTACTAGTTTTTTTTCTTTTCTCTATTATTCAAAGACGAAGAAAACTGTTTGTCCATTTTATATGTAAATAATCGGGAGATCGCTACGACTTTAAAGAAAATAGAGATTTTTTATTTTCTCATTGGCATATTGTTCATAAGAGGTGTAATGCTTTTAATAAGGCTTATTTTGATATATTTATATATATATATATATATTATATATATAATAATAATATATATATATAATTTTTCATATTATTGACCAAGCCTGAAAAAGATACTAGAAGATATATATATATATATATAT
Source organism: Doryteuthis pealeii (assembly GCA_023376005.1). Classification (NCBI taxonomy): domain Eukaryota; kingdom Metazoa; phylum Mollusca; class Cephalopoda; order Myopsida; family Loliginidae; genus Doryteuthis; species Doryteuthis pealeii. Next base: position 70,186,088 of record CM042172.1, on the reverse strand, counting down.
ATTATATATATATATATATATATATTATATATATATGATTATATATATATATGGAGTAAATATGGAAATAAAAAAATTCCGAATAATTCTATAAGAAATTTGAAAACACCAGTTGTTCCGAAATAGATGAATATTTATCGATGTTTAAAACATTTCGTTTCTTAAACCTTCATCAGGATGTTCTTAGGTGAAGAAATGATGGCATTTTTATAGATGACAGGAGATAAATTGTCTATAAAATCTTTTTTTGTTGTGTAACTGTATTTGTCAGCGTTATAAAATTTTTGTGGATCGGATCTTGTCTTTTCAAAAAATTAGCATAACGCTGAATAGATCAAGTTAAATTTTCGTGGTTAATTCGGTCGCGCTCCTTCTCTGTGCGCGTGGAAATTGTTCGAAATTCTTTTTAATTTTTACTATAAATATAACTTAGGATAGTACTATAAAAAAAACACATAGATAACTTTCAATAACTCTGAGATGGAATTTTACTTCCGAAATATTTAGTTTTTGAAAAAAAAAAAAAGTTGAATAAATATAATTTTTCAACACATTTGCATTGAAATTGCCTTCAAAAATCTTTATATACACATACACACAATGCTTGCAAAAGATTTATTAAAAAAACCTTTAATATAATATATATATATATATATATATTATATTATATATAATATATAATATTTGTAAATAAAAAGGTTACTTGGTACGCCACCAAAGATATATATATATATATATATATTATATATATATATAATATACGCCACACACGCACACACGCATATATATATATATATATTATAATATATATATATAATAATATATATATATGCGTGTGTGCGTGCGTCGTGCATGCGTGTGTGTATGTGGAAAAATGGAAGTAAATCCGGACAATATCTTGAGAAAATAATATAAAATGAAAGAAAAGTTGAATGGATAAAATTTTTTTGGTGTGCCGACACGTTTGTTTTGACCAGAGGATGTCCTATACACATATTCTATCTTTGCGCTAGAGTGTAAAGTGACGTAATTTGGAAGTAGTAATGAAGTGTAGTTCAGGCTTTTTCCCAAGCGGCAGTTAGCACGAAATTACACACAAAACATTTCTGTGCAATCCAGATCGCGATTCCATTTCCTACGACGATAACCGTTACAGAAGCGCACCTCCAAAGCGTACGAAAAGTATAAAGGGAAAATGATTGTAGGCGTTACCCTTTACCAATGACATAGCAGAGTGAAAACCGAAGACGCCTCGGTTCCAGGAGCTGAACTCGCGATCACCGACTTAATCCTAAGACAATAACCGTTACGCTAAACAGCCTTCCAAAGCGCGAGAAGAAGTGTAGGTGAACGTCTTCTGAAGTGGTAAATTCACACGTAATTTAATCCCGTCACTTCACGGGAACTGCTCTAGCGATTTTCAGTATACGAATAAAATATAAAAAATAAGTATGATAAATGTATGAATAAAATAAAAAAAATTAATTAATTCATGAAAAAAATAAAAATAAGTCGTGGAATAGAATATAAATAAACACCTGAAATACACAGACAAATCTGAAATCAATAAAATATATTCATTTTGATGGTGATATATAAGGTCAGCTCATCATATTTTATTTCTTTTTTATCAATATTTCTCTTTGATAAGTTTTTTTTATGTTGGTTGCTTTCATTGGAATTAACAATCATTACATTAAACCCACGTCCAGGAATGCTAATCATAAAAAGGACTTAAAGCATAACTATAAATATACTAATACATATTAAATTAAGTAGGAAAATGCAAACGGCTGTTGGCGATTTCTGAGATCTTTTAAAAAAAAAAAACCAACAAGATAAAATTATCCTATGTTCTTTCATTTTCATGCATGTTAATATTAGCGGATTAACCTCTGATCCCTATTACGGGTGGATGCGGTACGGAGGATGGTAAGAATTCGGTTATTTATGAGTTTTTTATGAGTTTCAAAAGCGTAAACCAATAAATTTACTTGCCTTTTTATCGGTACTGGATTTTTAAAAAGAAAACTGTCTCATAATTTCAAAAAATAGGACATAAAAAAAAAAGAAAAAAGATAAGAAGTTCTATTTTCCTTAGCAACAGTTCAGTAATCGCATTGCTTTACACCTATGCCAAGTGTGCTAACTCTTAGTTTTCCCACCTAGTGCCTTCACGGGCAAATCAACTTGAATATATGTCATCATACAAGATTGCTAATTTTATTCGTAAGTAAGTCTTAATCTCAAAGTATTCAACTGATATCCCCCAGAGAAGCCTACACGGAAAACTCAACCTATTTCTGATTTCATATTGAGGCTCTCCTATTTGTTAAGTTACAATTGCCATGCCATGATCTCAACAATTATTCAACTGTAATATCTCCAGGTACGCGAGTACCATATCGTGAAGCGGCTTCTCAGTTACCCAGAGGTGCGCTAATCATCTCCACGAAGTGCTAAATTAATCTTTGGAGAGACGTTACTTAACGAGCTTCATATGAGACAGAACTCAGATTGGAATTCATGAAGTTCCTCTGGGAGATTATCAGCCCTTTGATAATTTTGATAGGATCTTACTTAAAAATAGCAGCTTCAATATGAAACAGAACATAGTGCTTTGAATTTCGTGTAGGTTCTCTGGGAATATCAGTGGATACTTTGATAAGACTTAACTTACGAATATAACATTAGCATCTGATATGAGACTAATTCAAGTTGGATTTCGTGAAGGCACTAGTGGAAAACTAATTACAAACTTCATATTACATCGATTTAATGTTGCTAAGAAAAAGAAACTTCTTTTCTTTTTCTTTTTTTATTCGCTATTTTGAAAATTATGAGACAGTTTTCTTTTTTAAAATGACAGTAACGCGATAAAAAGAGCTAAGTAGATTTATTGGTTTACCGCTTTTGAAACTCATAAAAACTCATAAATAAACGATCTTACCATCCTCCACCCGCATCTCCACCCGTAATAGGGATCAGAGGTTAATCCGCTAATATTACATGCATGAAGATGAAAGAACATAGGATAATTTTTATTTGTTGTTTTTTTTTTTAGATCCAGAAATCGCCAACAGCCGTATGCATTTTCCTACTTAAATTTAATATAGTAATCTTAGTATATTTATATGGTTATGCTTTTAAAGTCTTTTAATGATTAATTTCTGGACGTGGTTATTATATTGTTAATTCCATTAGAAAGCACACATAAAAAAAAATTATCAAAGAGAAATATTTGATAAAAAAAAAGAAATAATTATGATAGCTGAGCTTATATATCACCCATTCAAAATGAATATATTTTTAATTGATTTCAGATTTGTCTGTGAGTAGTTTCAGTGTTTATTTATATTCTATTCCACGATATTTTTATTTTTTTTTCATGAATTAATTAATATGTTTTATTTATTCTACATTTATTCATACTTATTTTTTATATTTATTCGTATACTGAAATCCTAGAGCAGTTCCCGTGAAGTGACGGGATTAATTGCGTGTGAATTTACACTTCAGATAAGTACGTTCACATTACACTTCTTCTCGCGCTTTGGAGGCTCGTTAGCGTAACGGTTATTGTCTTGGGTATGTAAGTCGGTGATCCGAGTTCAGCTCCTGGACGAGGCCGTCTGCGTTTCATGCATGCTTATGTCATTGGTAAAGGCGTAACCTACAATTCATTTCCCTTTATACTTCTTCGTACGCTTGGAGGCGCTGCGTGTACTGGTTATCGTCTGAGAAATGGAAATCGCGATCTGTATGCACAGAATGTTTGTGTGTTAATTTCGTGCTAATGCCCTTGGGAAAAAAGCCTGAATCTTCACTTTCATTTAGCACTCCAAATACGTTCACTTAGCACTGTCTTGCGCGTTCAAAGCATAGATATATTGTACTAGGAACATCCTCTCCAGTCAAAAGCACGTGTCGGCCACACCAATAAACATTTTTTATCCATCAACATATTTTCTTTTCCATTTTATATTTTATTTTGCTCAACGATATTGTCGATTTACTTCCATTTTTTTCCACACACACACGCATGCACCGACGCACGCACACTGACGCATATTATAATATATATATATATATATATATATATATATTATATATATATATGATGCGTGTGTGGCGTGTGTGCGTATATATATATATATATATATATATATATATATATATATATACTTTTGTCGGTACCAAGTAACCTTTATTTCAAAATATATATATACATAATATATATATATATATATATATATATATATATATATATATATTAAGTTTTTTTATAATATCTTTGAAGCATTGTGTGTATGTGTAATATAAAGATTTTTGAAGGCAATTTACATGCATATGAGTTGACAAATTATATTTATTCAAACTTTTTTTTTTTTTTCAAAACTAAAGTTATTTCGGAAGTAAAATTCGCATCCTCAGAGTTATTGAAAGCTACTATGGTGTTTTTATAGTACTATCCATAAAGCTATATTTATTAGTTAAACAAAATTAAAAGAATTCGAACAATTGTCACGCGCACACGGAAGGAGCAGCCGAAACCGAATTAACAATCTACGAAAAAAATTTAACTGTACTTATTCAGCGTTATAATTTTTGAAAGACAAATCGCGATCCACAAAAAAAATTTATTAACGCTTGAACAAATACAGTATACATACACAAAAAGATTTATAGACATTTTTATCTTCGCCTGTCATCGTATAAAACAGGTCCATAGACCAATCTTCATTCCCCCTAAGATACATCCTGATGAGGAAGTGGTTTTATAGAAACACCGAAATGTTTAACATCGATAAAATGAATTCATCCTATTTTTCGGACACTGTGTTTTTCAAATTTCTTAATATTAGGTCGGATTTATTTTTCCATATTTTACTCCCATATATATATATATGATAGAGTATATTATACATATATATATATATGAGAGTATATATATGACGTGTATGAGAAGTAAATCACATGCGGTGTATTTACTTCTTAGTGTCGTGTACAAGAATACTATTAAGAGTGGAATTAGGAACCTACTCTCTAAACAAAACGGTAAAAATCTAAGAAGTCCGGTTTAGTGTAGAGGTTACCGATACCGCGCTGTCAGCTTGACATCGGGTTTCGAATCACGCACAGCGGTCTTTCTCTCTTATTGCTCTGCTTGATGATGCCTAATAGGCCTTGAAATGTACATACAGAATTGATTTTTCTTATTTGTTTAGCCTTACATTTAAATAGGTATTGCCCGCCTAATTAATTAATTATTAATAATTAACTTTCAAAATTAGGTGTGACGACTTCAATTAAGCACCATAATTTCCCANTTTTTAAGTAAGAACTATTCCCCTCTTATCAAACATCCTATATTCGAACACTCTCTTATATATAATCCTCTCCCAGAGACGATTCGATAGACTTCATGTATGAGTACTTAATCTTTCCGAATCCTTTATCGAGTCTACGTGTCTTCGCATTATTTTGATGCATTAAGCTCCGTTTTTCACTACGTAACGTCCCTCTCCAAAAATTAGTTTAACTAGACTCCCCCCCTGAGAAGAAGGTAACACTTCCGGAATCTTCTCTAACTAACAGTTCTGTTTCATACTTGAGGCTCACGTTACCTCTATCTTGCGTCGTTTTTTATTTTAAGTTAAATCCTACTACCAAATTATTATTTAACTTGATATTCCCCGGAGAAACACTGTCCACCAATATATTCAACGCCTTATAGTTCTCACGACTAGCACTTTGTTCTCATATTGAATAGGCTCTGTTTTTTTTACATTAACGTCCTTTGGCCCTATCAAATGTCCGTTAGTATGAATTATACTTGTTTTTAGACCCAACAATACTGAAGTATGATTAACGTCACCTTAGTCAAACGTATTTGACTATCTGATTATCCCCCTGAGAAGCCCTACACGAAATTTCAACCTTTAAATTTCTGTAATCGAGATTCCTGGCATCGTCATGATTGGCCTAAGCTCTCGTTTTAAGTAAAATTCGTTATCCAAAATTATTTCAACTAACTAATCCCCCTTGAGAAGCCTCCTTCGACGAAATTCTTCCAACTGTTAATGTTCTGTCTCATATTTGAAGCCTATGCTTTTGTATTCTGTAACGTCATATCAAAATGATTTAATCTGATATCCCCTAGAGAATAGCCCTCCGCACCGAATTCCAACTCAAAGTTCTCGTGCTCATTATTAAATTTCTGTTTAAAGTAACAGTCCTTATTCAAATCTTATTTCAACTGAATAATCCCACGGAGAAGCATGCAGTAAATTCCAACCTAATGTTCTCTTCATATTTGAAGCTATGTTTTATAAGTTCTCGGTCCAACTACGAAGCCGTCGCCGTAACTGACGAGCCTCACCCACATTCTCAAGTAACCGTTGCTCTGCTCCAAAGAATATTTAACCTCGATTATCCCTCCCGAGACCTTCTACGAATTCAATTTCTTTTAGTTTGGTGCTCTCAATTGAAGCCTATATTTGTACCTGTAACGTTCATATCAAATTTATGCTTACACTTGTAGTCGGATCCCAGGAGAAGCTCCTTGTTAACGCCGAAATGGAACCCAAAGTAGTTTACATATTGACAGACAGACTTCCTCTTTTTTAATTCGCTTTATTCTAACCTTCCCTCAATCAATTCTATTTACTATTTTGTTTTTAAGAAAGCCCCACTGCGCGCGACGCCCACGCGAAGTGATGCCTTTACATGGATCTTATCAAAAAGAGCTTATTGGACTCATCATATGCCCCCATGAGACAAGCCTTACGACGCGCTCGAATAGCAACCTCTGTTTCCTTTTTGATTAAGGCCTCCTGTTTTTTTCTCTTAGACTGATAAAATGCATCCTTTCAAAGAAGAATTATTATGAACCCGCTTATTCTCCCCCTGGAGAATATCCTACGTACCGGAATTATCCACACTCTTCAATTTCTAATGTCTCATCATTATAAACTCTGAGGTGTTTTTATAGTAACCTCGTCCTATATTAAATTTATTCAACTGATATCCCCCTGAGAAGCATTCAGTAAAAGCAACCTAAGTTCTCTCATCTTGAAGCTCTGTTTTTAAGTAAAGTCCTATTAAAATTATTTAACTGGTATCTCCCAGAGACTTCATGAATTTCAATCTGAGTTCTGTCTCATATTAAAGCTCTGTTTTTAAGTAACATCATCTCAAAATTATTTAACTGATATCCCCCAGAGAAGCCTTTACAAATTTCAACTTAAGTTCTGTCTCATATTGAAGCTCTGTTTTTATGTAACGTCCTATCAAAATTATTTAACTGATATCCCACAGAGAAGCATTTACTAAATGCAACCTAAATACTGTCTCATATTGAAGGTCTGTTTTTGAGTAGAATCTTATAAAAATATCTAACTGATATCCCCCAGAGAAGCCTTCATGAATTCCAATCTAAGTTCTATCTCATATTAAAGCTATGTTTTTAAGTAACGCTCTATCAAAATTATTTAACTGTTATCCCCCGGAGAAGCCTTTACGAAATGCAACCAAAGTTCCTTCTATCAAAATTATTTAACTGTTATCCCCTGGAGAAGCCTTTACGAAATGCAACCAAAGTTCTTTCTCATATAGAAGCTCTCTTGTTTTAAGTAACGTCCTATCAAAAGTATTTAACTGTTTTTAAGTAACGTCCTATCAAATCTATTTAACTGATGTCCCCCAGAGAAGCCTTCATGAATTCCAATTTAAGTCCTGTCTCATATTGAAGCTCTGTTTTTAAGTAACGTCCTATCAAATTTATTTAACTGATATCCCCCCTGAGAAGCATTTACTAAATGCAACCTAGGTTCTGTCTCTTATTGAAGCTCTGTTTTTGAATAGCATCCTATAAAAACTATCTAACTGATATCCCCCAGAGAAGCCTTCATGAATTCCAACCTATGTTCTATTTCATATTGAAGTTAATTCTATTCTTAAGTAACGTCCTATCAAAAATATTTAACTGATATCCCCCAGAGTAACCTCCACGAAATCCAACATATATTATATCTCATACTAAAGCTAGCTATATTTCTAAGCAACAAAATTTAATCAAAAGGATGTTGATATCCCCATGAAGACCTTCACGAAATCAAACATAAAGTTTGAATAAAGAAAGTGATCTAAAGAAACTCGTAGGGCCTCAGATACCCACGGCTGGAAATGGACCATAATCGCTGAATACCCGGTCTTTTAGCCTTTTTTCTTTACAAATTACTTTGCTCTGTTTATAAAGAATAAACATCGAGCTCTTAAACGGACCAACACCCAGAAGTTGGAGGAAAGGACAAATTTAGAATCATCCTAATACCAAAGGAATTGCTACCCCACCAAAGTATATATATATATATATATATATATATATATATATATATATATATATATATATATTAGGATAGCGTAGACAAAGTTAGCGGCGCTTCAGAACTGTTAGTTTTATGTCAACACGATCATCAGACACTTAAACGGCTCATCATAAGAATTAAGGAGGCTTTGTTAATAGCTAAGTTACATCCTAAGATTAACAGTAGGATTGAATTAAACACTGAATAAATCATTAATCACCATGCACATTCCTCAAATAAAAAAATGTAAAATTCGTTGGGGTGGCCTAAAGTCGGTATTAGCCAATCAGCGAGGGAGTATATTCCCTTTTTCACAAGCGCTAGACTAAGGAGATTGTTTTTGCGTCTGAGGTGGAGCGACGCACTTACTATCATCTCCTTACTTTAGCGAGGGTCGGTATCGAACTAGGAACCTTGTGGTTTCTAGTCGAACGCTCTACGGACTGGGTAACTCCATATCAAATCATCCAGGACACGTTATCCACCACCTTCAATCTTTTAAATTTTGTTCAGGGGGAGGGGGTATTTCGAAGTTAGACAATCTCCAAAATTTGAGCTTCCAATTCCAAAAATTGTCGATGTTATGTGGATTTTTAACTCTACAAATTTAAGGGGCGGGGCGCAAAAATGGTGACATTTTGTAATCTACTCTTGTCTATGAGTTCTAGATCTTCCCTACTACTAAAAATTGGTTTATAAAAGCATTTTTGCTCAATGAATCCAAACATGCTATCAGAAATTCTTAAAGTTATTTTAAGTTATTGAGGATTTCTGATTTTTTCATAGCAATATCAATATCCCAGTGTGACTGCATCTATGATAAAAAAATTTCTAGTAAAATCTACCAAAAAGATAATTTGATTTTTTCATCTGCCACCCGCTTCGAATTAAAACATATATATATATATATATATATATATATATATATATATATATATATATATATATATATATAAAGATAAATCTAATGAGTCAGACGAACCTACTATTATTTTCGCTTAATGCTCTTCAGGGCTAAGATCTGACCTGAAGAGCATTAAGCGAAACTAATAGTAGGTTCGTCTGATTCATTAGATTTATCTTTATTACTTGCTCTACTTAGGTATTGAGCACTTTTTACTTATTAGCTTTTCTCCTAACGGTTATATATATATATATATATATATATATATATATATATATATATATATATATATTTAAATTGTTTTTTTTGGCCAAATACAGTACCAATAGATTATTTTTTGTTTGTACGACTATCTTAATCTTTTTTTTTTTTTTCAAAAATTTTTTTCTCCCCGGTTGATGTTTGGTAGTATATTTTTAAAATCAAACTATTTGCTGGGTTTTTTCTCACCGCGAGGATTTACCAACACGCTTGGTATATTATATATATATATATATATATATATATATGTGTGTGAGTGTGTGTGTGTGTGTGTCTGGAGAAAGGTAGACAAACACGGGATGTTGTAGAAAATGGATGTTTGTTGTATGTATTGATGTCATCACTGCCTACAATAAACATCCATTTTCTACAATATACCGTGTTTGTCTACCTTTCTCCACATAGTGTCGGGTTGATTTCCTCTTATTTCTCACATATATACATATATGTATATGGACTTGCTATTACTAACACACTCCTCTAATTGGATTATAATAGCATGTCAAGCCCTCCAAAAATATTTCAGTTTCTATAGTTCTTCTATAATGCTCCCTTTCAAAAAAAAAAAACTCTCTAAAAACAATTTCTTCAAACAAGAAATCTTCTCTTGACGATGACCTAAGGTCGAAACTAGTTGAAAATAAATAACATATAAGAAGTATTCCTGTTTGTCTTATCACTTTTTTTTCATACTATAAATATATATATATATATATATATATATATATATATATATATATATATATATATTATGGACTCTCTCGTCGATTTCGACGCATGAGAGTTCATACAATGAACACCTACACAATGTTTTGTTTATAGTGGTGAAGGCTTGTGTTGGACCATCCGCACTTTTTGGCACATTCGATAGGAAAGAATTGGTGCACGAATGCCACAAACCCAATCAACGACTGACCTCAGGAATTTTGAATTCAGAGTTTTCCCTCTCCTAGACTGGTTACCTACCCAAGGTTAAAGAGCCCAATCTGCCCTACTATATATATATATATATATATATATATATATATATGTGTGTGTGTGTGTGTGTGTGTGTGTGTTTGTGTGTGTGTTGGGGGTGTAAAATGATCCAACTAACTGGTATGTAGGGGATAATTCTATTTAGGATCATCAAAATCTCATGTAAATGCTATCTGATGTGATTAGGCTCATAGTCGAAATGAGATTTATTATAGCCAAATGGCGTTTTTTTTAGATTTTCTTTCTTTGAAATTATATATAATATATATTTATATATATATATATATATATATAATATATATAATATTATATGTATTAATTCACTTTCGGACATTATTCTGGTTGTTTTCATATCATTCTAGACAACTCAGAGACTATCACCACAGGAACGCCATTCACGCTAATATGGTTATGTCACATCTAGAAAAATAATATTTGAGAAAATAAAACACAGCCACATCTGGTAAAAATATCAGACGAGTCGGTTTTTATTTTCAAATTTTACCCTCTTCTAAGTTCACTTAAAATTTTGAATGTCCTTAATCCAAAGAGACCGTTTGAGCAAGTTCACTCCGATGCCACCCAGTCTGATTGGCCGTAATGTTGCTGGGCGATAGCGATGTAGAAATGGGTATTTTTGGTCGTAGATCTCACTTTTTCGGGTGTATGAACGTCTAGGCTATTAAACAACAGATAACAACGATTTAGGAGCAATAGCGATGGTGATAGGAAAATTAAATTTAAAAAATCAAAAAAAATCAGTCTTTTAGGACACTAATTTTCTTCTCAACAGAAGAAGGAAATATATCTGTTAAAATCTATGGTAAACAATGATAAAATAAATTAAAAGTATATATATATATATATATAATATATATATAATATATATATCACATCTCTTGTCCCAATAATAAATTCCGGAAAATACTTAACGGTAACACAACCATTATAGATACACAATCATGTAAACAACGACTAAAAATCTTAGAAGCACTGAATATTAGACACAAAAATCCAAAACTAAACAAAATAAACTTTGATAATAGCACCAACATTCTAAAATGCCTATAATTACTATAAAATTATAATAGCAAAAGTAATAATAATAATGACAATAATAGTAATAAAACTAATAATAATAACAACAACAATAACAACAACAATAATAAACACAACCTATATAAATGGTAAATGGAATAGCCCATTGTTGAACGGTTTCAAAAATACCTTGAAGATGGCCCACGATAGGGCAGAAAGTACTCGGTCTATGGCATATGGCAAATACATCAGCCAATTTTCGCCAGACATTACAAAAATAATCCGGCAATACGAAAAAAAACAAAGGACAAAACTTGCAGACAATGGCTGCATTATTTAACAATATATGCCTACAAGAAAAAATGCTGCCTAAATACACACACACACACACACACACATACATATATATATATATATATATATATATATATATATATATATATATATATATAAGCCCAAGGTAGATAAAATAATTAATCCCTTAAGAGATTTATTTTTTAATTTTTTTCTGAGTTTACTCAGTCCAGGTTAAAAGCATTTTAAACCTGGTCTTGGTTTTCAGACCTTTATAATTCCTATGATCACAAAGTTAGCATTTTTAATATAATTGTCTTTGCCTGTAATATGACATTTTAAAAAAAATTATCAATTGATTTAAGATATGAGAATTTCAAAGGGGGAAACCAATATTTAAACAAGTTAAAAGAAAACAGCAATGAAATATTTCGCTTAAAATTGTGAATTTCCTTAATCCAAAGAGAACGTTAAGCAACTTCACCCTGATACCACCCGCACCATGCTTGACGACAATCACTAACCCTTGAGAACTAGCCCGGCCTTCGGGGGCGGGGTCCGGTGTGCCTCGGCCACTCAACCGGTGTGTTAAATTAACAGCGTCGATCCCAGGGGGCCATCCCCCCAGGCAATAACTGCCCCCTCTATTTAAAGGGACAGGGCTGGGTTTATTGCCCAGCGCCTGAGGCGCCCCCTTGTGGGGGGAATGCCGACGGGATCGACGCAATTTTATCTACCTACCACCCATGAGCTTCGGCTTGTGGGTGGGCCCACATAAAAATAAACTTGTGTCACGCCCTCATAAGTGGAACGAGAGTCAACTATCCTAACCCTTAACTGCTGCTGAAAATGTAAAAGCTACTAATGTGGTATTATCTGTCTGATTGGTCGTCTTGTTGCTGGGCGATAGCGATATAGAAATGGGTATTTTGTGTTGTAATCTCAGCTTTTGGGTGTATGAACGTCCAGGCTGTGAAATAACAGATAACAACACTTTAGGGGCAATAGCGATAGTGATATGGGAATTCGTATATGTAATTATAGGTAGCGGTCCAAAATAACGGCTCCTTGGGTTTAAAGGTTAAATACATCTGGATCTCCAATTTCATTAGAAGGCCTACAAGTAGTACATCAAATATTTTGCCGTATTGGGGTAAATTTGTGTTACGATTTTATGGGCTATCCTTTAGGCTTGTCCAGCGGAAATCCTTGCTAAATAATCCTTTGGTCGTTCCTTGGAATAAGAGGGTGAAAGTGATACCAGCAGTAGTTGGTGCACTAGGAACGTCCCCCCCCCTAAAAAAACTGACTAGTAGAACGGGAAATCAGAGGAAGAATTGAGACCGTCCAGACAACAGCATTGTTGAGATCAGCCAGAATACCCAGAAGAGTCCTGTAGACCTGGGGATACTTGCTGTCACTCACCATACTGTAAACCATAGGCTAAGGTGGGTGCGAAAATCTCTCACGGAGTGAAATAATAATAATAATAATAATAATAATAATAATAATATAATAATAATACCAGTGAAATACCATCAGCTAACACTGGTGTGAAAACTCAAAATAATAATTGTAGTTGGTGCACTTGGAACTGTCCCAATAAACTTGGAAAAAAGACTGGAGGATCCAGAAATCAGAGAAAGAATTGAGACCATCCTAACTACTGCACTGCCGCAATCGGCTAGAATACGGGAAAAAGCTCTGGATACCTGATGAGACTTGTTGTCACTCAGCCTCCAGTGAAATACCATCAGCTAACGCTGATTTGAAAAACTCGAATGGAGTGAAAATAATTAGCTATATAAAAGCAGTTGTCACTAAATTTGTTGTCTGTTCTCGCCAATATGTCACACTGATACAAAGAGAAAGAAAGAAAGGGTTACTCAAATATACAGAGAGGCGTTTAGGGTTAAAAAAATAGACAAAAGATGGTACAAATAAAATTTAAATAAAAGAGGAAATATTTAAAAGGAACACAGATTCCCTGTCGGTACGAATCAACCAATTCTAGAAAGCCGAGACAGATTATAGCCCGAATTGTAAATTTTCAGATTAACAAAAAAAAAAAAAAAAAAAAAAAACTCTCTTAAGTCCGGTTTTCCGTCGGCACCAATCAAGTCCCGAATTGGTGGTTATTAAAACTGACGCTTAAACAATAATTCACAACACGCTTAAAAGAAGAAAAAAATATTTGAAGAAATAAAAAGTGAAAAATGAAGGCGAGAAAATCTTTTATAATACATTGATTGGATTTCAAACTGGATGACTGTGCCAGCATTTGTCTGTCTGTCTGTATGTTTGTTTGTTTATTTGTTTGTCTGAGGCTCAAATCTCTTGCTAATCTTCCCGTTTTAGACTCCTCGCAGAAATCCTTCTTTAATTCGCTTTTCAGCGAGTCTTCCTCTCTTCACGAATGAATATATGTGTGGTAGTGGGATTCTGTCTTCCCGTCTACAGTCTTGTTATTTTTTCTCAATTTGTGTTTTTATATTAATTTTTTTTTATATCCCGCTTCACTTTGAAGGTAGTACCAATTTTAGATGATTCCCTTGAAAAAACAAAAAAACAGACTGGATGAATTTGAAATCAAAGAAAGAATCGACACCAGAGTTGAATTTAAATTACAAAGGTTTCGAAATAAATCTTCGAGGTTTTGTATTTTCTTATTAGCATGAACACGACAGAGGAATTTAAAAGGACTACCCTAATATAAAGTAAAGTTATCGGGGTGGCCTAAAGTCAGCCAATCAGCGAGGGAGTCTATCCCCTTTTCACTAGCGCAAGACCAAGGAGATTATTTTTAGCGTCTTCGGTAGATCTCCACACCTACCATCAGCTCATTAATTTGCCGCACAGATCCCTGGGCTACTCATACGCAGAGTTGGCGATGGCCGGTATCGAACTAGGAAACTTGTGGTTTCTAGCCGAACGCTCTACCGTGATTGTTTTATTTCAATATAGTATTTAAAATTATCGGAACTGTTTCCATTTCACATCTTTTTCTTTATTTCGTTTTTTTTTACTCCTTTATTAAATTTGACGTTTTACATACTCTATGACATTGAGGAAGAATTGATACCATCCAGACACTGCACTGCTGCAATCTGCCAGAATATTCAGAAGAGTCCTGGAGACCTGAGGAGACTTGCTGTCACTCAGACTCCAGTGTAAGACCATCAGCTAACACTGATGTGAAAACTCAAAAGGAGTGAATAATAATAATAATAATAATAATAATAATAATAATAAATAATAATAATGGAGATTGTGTGTTTGTCTATCTCTAACCGAAACTATATCACTACTCAAGTCACAATTCCCTTAGTTATTTACGTCACATTCTCAATGATTTTATTCTTTTATTTAAACCTCAATTATTAATAAAATTGTTTTAAATTTTGAATACTGTTAATATCTAATAATGGAGATTCGCTTCCGGTTTTTGTCTGTAACAAAAATTGCGTCACTGTTTACGTCACATTACCCAAAATTGTCATAACATAGAATAAATACACTCAAATTTGAACATGTAACATCAGACAGTCCTCATTGTTTTTAAAACAAGTTTTAATAAATACATGACTGGTATTATATATGTATATATAAAAAAGTAAAAGTAAAGTCGTCGGGGCGGCTTAATGTCGGTATCAGCCAGACAGCGAGGAAGTCTATCCCCTTTTCACTAGCGCAAGACGAAGGAGATTATTTTAGCGTCTGAGGTGGAGCACAACACCTACCATCAGCTCCTTACTTTACCGCACAGATCCCTGTGCTACTCATAACGCTGAGTTGGCGAGGGCCGGTATCGAACTAGGGACCTTGTGGTTTCTAGTCGAACGCTCTACCGACTGAGCTAACCGGCCCTTTTTGTTTTATTTTAATACATATTCAAAATTTACATTTCAAATTGTTTTATTTTTTAATCCTTTAATGAATTTGATGATTTTACTTACTTAGGGTACAAACTCGCTGACATTGAATTTTTTACTCCCACCCCTCAGGCAATATGTTTCAAAATTCTATTTTTACATCGCCCGGAGGTTTTTTTTTTTTTTATTTATTTGGTACTAGTAATAATAATGAAATTTATTGTGTATAGTGCTCAGGTGCACCACAACACATCAAAGTCTCATGTCTAGTTAGTAATAATGGAGATTGTGTGTTTGTCTGTCCGTAATTGAAACTATATCACCACTCAAGTCCAATTCCCTTTGTTATTTACGTCACATTCTCCATGACTTTTTTAAAATTTAAACCTCAATTATTAATAAAATTGTTTTACCTTCTTAAAACTGTTAATATCTAATTAACATACTGCCATATCTACATGCAATTGTATTTATATATACAAAAATTTAGCGGTTTACAGTGAATGAGAAAGCTAATTTGCATATTGATATTAAAAATTTGATTTCAATGAATATGTGCTTGGTATTATTGATTTCTAATTGTTTCGTTTTATTTTAATAAATATGAGCAAACATCTCAGGGGTAAATCTTTTATTTTTTATTTAAACCTCAATTATTAATAAAATTGTTTTAAATTATTAATACTGTTTGCCATAACTACAAACTAGGATATTTACCACGTACTCCACGTGTACGGGTTAGACACAAGGCCATATAAATGTGGGACCACCCACAAGCGGTGACTCATGGGTGGCGGGTGTAAAAAATGCATTGATCCCGTCGACATTCCCTCTCAAGGGGCACCTCGGGCATTGGGCATTAAACCCAGCCCTGCCCCCTTTAAATCCAGGGGGCAGGTGTTGCCTGGGGAGATTGGCTCTTTGGGAACAGCGATGTTAACGTGTACGGTCCAGGGCCGAAGCCACTGGATCCCTCTGTCGAAACCGAAGTTAGATATTTTGGACATACCTACTAATAACATGCAATTGTATTTATATTTACAACAAAATAGCGTTTATGCATATTGATATTAAAAATTTGATTTTAATAAATATGGGCTTAGTATTATTGATTTCTAATTGTTTGGTTTTATCTTAATGAATATGGGCAAAAATTCCAGTGATGAATCTTAAAAGAAATCCATTAACAAGAAGAAATAACTGTCATTATATAATTTACTTCCTATTTTAAATCGGTTAAATTAGGGAAATTTAGCAATGAAAGACGGGAGTGATGGAAAAGTAAGTTTCAGTTGTTCTATAATGCTAACAGTCCTCTCCAGGATTTGAACACGGGCCGACGAGTTCATTTCCTACGGCTCTAAGCGTTACACCACGCGCATCCACATATGTATATAGAACAAGGCAAAAAATAAAATAAAAAAAAAAAAAAAATTAATGAACATTCTGCGAGTGTGTTAATTCCATAACCATTAAGTAATATAAAAATGGTTTTGAGTATTTGCTGAGTATTCAACTGAGTGCATCTTTAACTATTGTTTAATACATATTCATATATTCATGTCATAAGATTACATACTATTATACGCACATATACACATATATATATATATTAGTAAGTACGTGTGGGTGCGTCTGTCTGTCTGTCTTTATCTCAGGTTCGCAATCTCTCTCGATATATATATATATATATATATATATATATATATATATATATATATATATATATATATATATTCATATATATTATATACATATGTGTAGGTGTATGTATGTATATATATATGTATACGAACATAAATGTATGAATATATACGCATATAAGTGTATATAGGTGGGTTTATATATGAATACGCATATATATGTGAATATATGTGTTATATTAATCCATATGTGTATATACATATATATATTAATGTATATATATATATATAAATATATTTATATATATATTTTATATGAATATATACATACATGTGTATATATATATGTATACATATATACGTGTATATGTATATAAATGTGTGTGTGTATGTATATATATATATATATATATATATATTCTTTGGTTTCCAAGAATTATAATCTTAGCTATTCCAGTCTTTCTCTCCCACTCACTCTGATATTTTCAATCCCCTCTCTATTTCTCTATCTCTCACCCCCCTCTCTCTCTCTCTCCCTCTCTCTCTCACTCGCTCTGTCTCTCTTTTTCTCCCCTTTCCTCAGCAATGGAGATTTTTCAAACGTATTTCACCAAACTCTAGTGGACGTTCAGATGCATTAAACGTAAAAGAAGATTTTTTTTTTGTGAAAGGAGTGGTGACGAAAAAAATATATAGCGAGGAGCTCAAAAAATAAGAACAAGATAAAAAAAAAAAATTCGAGTTTAAGCATGCCTATGCCTCTCTGCCCTTTTTTTTACCCCTTGTTTTTTTTGGCTTTTGATTTTTTTTTAATGCCTGTCTTTATTCGTCTGATAAAACAGGAATCCTTAGATTGAGATGAACCGCTGGATAATCTTTAGTGTTTCTGTAAGGATTGTGACAAGTCAAAGATGGAAGGCATGTACACACTCTTAAAAATGACATCAGAGGAGGTTAATATATAATATATATATATATATATTATATATATGCACTAACCTTAAAATAATAATAATAATAATAATAATAATAATAATAATAATCTTATTATAATGGAGATTGTTGGTTTGTATATCTGAAACCGAAACTATATTACTATTCAAGTAACAATTCCCTTTGTTATTTACATCACATTCTCCATGATTTTATTTTTATTTAAACCTCAATTATTAATAAAATTGTGTTACATCATTGACTGTTGACCATATCTACATACTAATAACATGCAATTGTATTTATATATACAAAAAATAGCGGTTTACAGTGTGAATTGGAAGGCTAATTTGCATTTTGATCTTAAAAATTTGATTTTAATAAATATGTGCTTAGTATTATTGATTTCTAATTGTTTGGTTTTATATCAATGAATATGAGCAAAAATCTCAGGGATAAATCTTAAAAGAAATTCATTAAAAAGAAGAAATAACTGTAATGTCATTCTTTACTTCTTATTTTAACTAAATAGTTAAATTAGGAAAATTTATCATTGAAAGACGGGAGTAAGGGAAAATGATGGAAGAGTTAGTTTCAAAGCTGTTCTATTTTTCAATCATACCCCCTCTGTTCAAATATTTTTATCTGAATTCTGAATGAGTTTCATTAGCCTTTCTAATTTAACATGATATTTTATTATATCAAAACTTAAATACTTGCACCCGGAGGGTGCATATATTTGCTAGTAATAATAATATACATGTATGAAGAAAATATATAACAATGTTAGTATATGTATATATGTACATAAATATATATACATATACATATAATGGAGGCGCGTTGGTTAGTGGTTAGAGACGTGGAAAATGGACTCGTCGATTCGAGTTCAATTCTAGACGAAGCTGTTGGCATTTCACATAGCGCTAATACCCCTGGGAAAAGTATGAATCCATATATTCTCCCTCCAGCTATGGTTAAATAGTAGGGCAGACTGGGCTCTCTTTAACCTTGGGTAAGTAACCAGTCTAGGAGAGGGATAACTCTGAATTCAAAATTCCCGCGGTCGGTCGTTGATTGGGTTTGTGGCAACCCTTGATGCACCAATTCTTTCCTATCGACTGTGCCAAAAAGTGTGGATGGTCCAACACAAGCCTTCACCACTATAAACAAATCACTGTGTGGACGTTCATTGGATGGACACTCATACGTCGAAATTGACGCGAGTCCATCATATATATATATATATATATATATATATATATATATATATAGTGCATATATATATGCACTAACCTTATTATATACATAATATAATAATAATAATAATAATAATAATAATAATAATAATAATATGTATGAATAAAATATATAATAACATTGTAGGGATATATATATATATATATATATATATATATATATATATGTGTGTGTGTGTGTGTGTGTGTGTGTAAAATGAAACTGGAAGTGAATCCGACGGTATATTGAAAGAATGAATGAAGGAAAGAAAGTATAGAATGGCTAATATAGGATATATTAATCAATAATTATAAACTCCTGACCGAAACACGTGTAAGTAATATTGATTAAAATATCCTATATTATCCATTCTATACTTTCTTTCCTTTATTCATTCTTTCAACACACACACACATATATATATATATACATATATATATATATATATATATATATTTCTAAGCTGTGTGTATATATATATATATATAATATATTTCTAGGCTGTATATATATATATATATATATATCCAAATTTATTGGTAAACCCTTGCGGTAAGAAAAAAAACAGCAAATAACTTGATTGTAATATACTACGAAACTTCACCTGGAGAAAAAATGAAATCAAGAAAAATCCAAGATGGTCGTTCCAACCGAAAATATACCGCAATATAACTACCAAATCAGGACAATATAAGAATACTTGGAGAATAGAAAAATTACAAATACGTAAGACTTTTAGAGCGGATACCGTCAAACAAACAGAGATGAAAGAAAAAGTTAAAAATAATACCTCAGAAGAACAAGAAAACTCCTAGAAACTAAGCTCTGCAGTAGAAAACTGATCCAGGGAATAAATATCTGGGCCAACCTCATTATAAGATACTATGGACCATTCTCAATTGAGGAACTCCGATAGATTGACTAAAAGACTGCCACATATCAGAGTAAGAACAAGACAACACTGCTGGAGAAACAAGGACGAACTCATAAGCGACGTAAGCCAGCACATGGGCACGTCAACCAGCAAAGACGTACATTGATCAGCTCTGTGCGGATACAGATGCTGCATAGAGGACTCCGAGAATGATGAATGATAGGGACGGATGGAGAGAGACTGTCATGGATATCCGTGCTAACAGCGCGACATGATGATGATGATGATGATATGTAACAAGAAAGGAAGGTGGAAGAGGTCTTACCAACATACAGTGTTGCGTAGATGCCTCAATCCAAGGACTCGAAGAATACACAAAAAGGGCAAAGAAAGATTAATTACGGCAGCTAGTAACAGCAGCTACAACAAATGGACAAACAGAAAAACAACAAAATACCCCATACACACAAAAAAGAAGAAAAAACAGAAATGGGAAGAAAAACAATTATATGGATACTCCAAGCGACAAATTGGACGTAGCATATGGAAACACCTGGACATGGTTAGGCTGAGGTAACCTCAATAGAGAAACCGATTCACTAATAATTGCTGCACAAAACAATAGCAAATTATTTCAAAGTAAAAATTCATACGACATAACAGAACAGTAAATGTAGGCTGTGTGGGGACAGATACGAGACAAATGACCATGTATTAAGCGAATGCAGCTAACTAGCACAACGAGAATACAAGGCTAGGCACGACTTGTTGGAAAATACAAGACTAGGTACGACTGTGTTGGATCCTCTGGGAATTCTGAAAAACCTCAATTTTGACGATACAACAAAATGCTATGTGCATAAACCAGAATTTGTTATTGAGAATGAAACATGAAATTCTCTGGAACTTTGAGATAAAGACGGATGACATTAACCCAGCTAGAGGACCAGACCTAGTATTGATTGATAAGAATAAGAGAACTTGTCGAAAGAGAAATTGGTAGATTTGGTAGTTCCATCAGATTTCAGGTTGAAGATGAAAAAAACTAAAGAATAGACGGTAATTTATGAGGAAGACCGTCCCGGTCTCCTGCCTCAAAACTTGCTAACGGTGAGTGGTGAAAAACCAACCCCAGCTACGATTGAAGTCCGTAGCCGAAGCAATAGATAGATATGAAGATGATTAGATAAATAGATAGTTTTTTGTATTTTTTAATAAAATATAAAAGAATATCTAAATACTCAGATTTTTTTTTATTCATGTTTGTTTAATATCTTGTTTTTAGTTTGAATAAGCAAGAATATCTAAATATTTTGATTTTTTTTTTACTTGTAATTGAATAATAAATATATTAAAATAAAATGAAAATACCGAAAAAATAAACGTTTTGGATTTTTTATATGTAATTGAATGTCGAAAAAAAAAAACAAAAAAAAAACGCCCCCAAGTTGGTTGTTTACTTTCAAGTGACACTACTTCGGCTATGGACTTTAATCGTAGTTGGGTTGGTTTTTCAGCAATCACCGGTAGCAAGTTTTGAGGCAGGAGACCGGGACGGTCTTCCTCATGAATTACCGAATAGTCAAATATCTGGACCTTGACAGCGGAAAAGTTGTGGAATATGAGGGTCAAAGTGATACCAATTGTAGTTGGTACATTTAGACAGATTCACAATATATATATATATATATATATATATATATATATATATATATATATATATATACTAGCAAATATATGCACCCTCCGGGTGCAAGTAATTAAGTTTTAATATAATAAAATATCATATTAAATTAGAAAGGCCAATGAAACTGAATAAAAATGCAGATAACATGATTTGGAACAGAGGGGGTATGATTGAAAAATAGAACAACTTGGAAACTAACTCTTCCATCATTTTCAATTACTCCTATTCCTAATTTAACTATTTAGTTGAAATAGGAAGTAAAGAATAATATTACAGTTATTTCTTTTTGTTAAGGGATTTCTTTTAAGATTTATTGAAGAGAATTTTGCTCATATTCAATAAGATAAAACTAAACAATTAGAAATCAATAATATTAAGCACATATTTATCAAAATCAATTTTTTTAAGATCAATATGCAAATTAGCCTTCCCATTCACACTGTAAACCGCTGTTTTGTTGTATATATAAATACAACTGCATGTTATTTGTATGTAGATATGGTCAACAGTCTTAATGATGTAAAACAATGTTATTAATAATTGAGGTTTAAATATAAATAAAATCATGGAGAATGGGATGCAGATAACAAAGGGAATTGTGATTTGTATAGTAATATAGTTTCGGTTACAGACAGACAAACATACAATCTCCATTATAATAAGATATATATATATGGGGGGATTTATTGCCAAGCATGAGTAAAGTGTAAAATGAATAAAAAACTGAGTTGGATGTTATGTGCTAAATTCCAATTTATTTCATCCAGTATTTCAAGAGAATTACTTCTCTTTTATAAGTATTTTTTAGACTACTCAATTTTTATGACTTCTGTGGCTGGTGGCGTTTTTATGGGCCAGGAGTGTTTCATACTTTACCCATGGAAAACACATACATTTTCTTTATTCCTATAATCTTTGGATTATGAATAACTAAAGAAAAAAAATTGTAACAGAATCCGGAATAATTTTTATTTTGTTTTCTGATTCTGTTTTGTTTTGTTCGTCGGCAAACTTGGACGCCATTTTATTTTTCAAACAAACACAAAGTGGTCCTCTTCAACACGACATGGCGACTACTTGAGAAATGAAGAGTTTTAACTCAACAATTAAGTCACGTTAATTCAATTTTTTTGTAATTTAGACCCAAGGGCGCGAGTGTTCCTTGAAGGTGGACAAAACGAGTCTGAAACGTCGATATATAATCACAAAAAAAATTTCTTTCACGCATCTAAAAATCGTGGAAGCAAAAAGAAAGCAGCTACGGCCAAATGTCCCCTGTTACACAAACTATCAGAGTAAGGCGAACAAGACATGCCGGACACTGCTGGAGAAGTAAGGGTGAGCTAATAAGCGACGTCTTTCTGTGGAAACCGGCACATGGACATACTAGTGCGGGACGTCCAGCGAAGACCTACATTGATCAGCTATGTGCAGATACAGCATGCTGTGCGGAGGACTTCCCAGGGCCAATGAATGATAGGGACGGGTATTGAAAATCAGAAGTATAATTGAGACTATCTAGACAACAGCATTGTTGAAATCGGCTAGAATACTCAGAAAATCCTTGGAGGCCTGAGAGGACTTCTTGTTACTCAGACTACAGTGAAAGACCATCAGTTAAAACTGGTGTGAAAAAACATCATCATCAGCATCATCATCATAAGAAGAAGAAGACTGGAGGAATTGGAAATCAGTGAAAGAATCGAGACAACAACATTGGTAAGATCGGCTAGCATACAGAAGAATCATGGACATCTGAGATGACCCAAAGAGACTTGCTATCACTTGGACTCTATTAAAAACTTGCAAGATATGGAATAATAATCTTCTTCTTTTTCTTTTCTTCTTCTTCTTCTTCTTCTTCTTCTTTGCAATATTTTTTCCATTCTTCTTCTTCTTCTTCTTCTTCTTCTTCTTCTTCTTCTTCTTCTTCTTCTTCTTCTTCTTCTTCTTCGGAATTCTTCTTCTTTGCAATTCTTCTTTCCCTTTCTTCTTCTTCTTCTTCTTCTTCTTCTTCTTCTTCTTCTTCTTCTTCTTCTTCTTCTTCTTCTTCTTCTTCTTCGGAATTCTTCTTCTTTGCAATTCTTCTTCTTCTTCTTCTTCTTCTTCTTCTTCTTCTTCTTCTTCTTCTTCTTCTTCTTCTTCTTCTTCTTCTTTGCAATTCTTCTTCTTCTTCTTCTTCTTCTTCTTCTTCTTCTTCTTCTTCTTCTTCTTCTTCTTCTTCTTCTTCTTCTTCTTCAATTCTTCTTTGCATTCTTCTTCTTCTTCTTCTTCTTCTTCTTCTATCATTATATATATATTTTTCATTTCCATTTACACTTCTCTCATAATCTTTTCTTCTATGCATATTCCAGTTCTCGTTGTCTTTTATATTTCCATCGCAGTCTTCTTTTTATTTCTTCGTCCTCATTTTTCTTTCTTTTCTTTCCATTGTTTTTCTTCTTTTGTTTTCTTCTTTTATTTTTCAGTTTTTTTCTCTTCTTTTTGTTTGTTTTGCTTTCGATATTCACCGCCTTCATTTTCGACCCTTTTACAATAAATTCCATTTTTGTTCTTCACGTTTTTTTTGTTTTTTTTTTTACTCTTTCCTGTCACCCTACACTCTTTTTCACTCTCAGTCACATCTTAATCTAAACATGTCACTTTAATACCTGCACCACGTCATCTCCCTCTCTCTCTCTCTCTCTCTCTCTCTCTCTCTCTCTCTCTCCCTCTCTCCCCCTCTCTTTCTATCACACACACATACACACACTCTCTTTCTCTCTCTCTCTCTCTCTTTCTCACAGTCTGTATCTCTCTCTATCTCTACTCACACTCTCTCTCACATCTCTCTCACCCCTCTATTTATCACTCTATCTTTCTCTCTCTCTCACTCTCTCTCCCACACACTCTCTCTCTCTCTCTCTCTGTCTCTCATCTCTCTCAATCTCTCGATCGCTCTCTCTGTAAATCTCTCTCTCTTTTAAACCACTCTCTCTCCCTCCTTCTCTAATCACTCTCTCTCTCTCTCTCTCTCTCTCTCTCTCTCTCTCTAAATTAACCTCTCTCTATTTTAAACAACTTTCCTCTCCCCTCTTTTCTCTAATCTCTCACCCTGTCTCTCTCTCTCACTATCTCTCTCTATTTAAACGTCACTCTCTTTTTAAACAAGTCTCTCTCTTCCTCTAAATATCCGTGCCACTCTCTCTCTCTATCCCTCTCTCTGTCTCTCTCTCAATCTCTCGCTCGCTCTCTTTGTAAATCTCTGTCTTTTTAAACGACTCTCTCGCCCTCCTTCTCTAATCTATCCCACACTCTAAATCTTCCCCCTTTCTTGCTAAATTATCCTCTCTTTCTTTTTAAACAGCTTTCCCTCTCCCATCTCTCTCTAACATCTCTCCCTCTCTCTCTTCTAAATGTCTCTCTCTTTTTAAACAAGTATATCTCTCCCGCTAAATATACGTACCTCTCTCTCTCTTTAAATCTCTCTCTCTTTCTCTCCTCTCTAAGTCCTCTCTTTCCATTTGAATAACTCTCTCTTCCTCTTTCTCTCTCTCATCTCTCTCTTTTTCTCGCTCATTTTAAACAACTATCTCAATTTCTCTCATCTCCCCCTCTCCCAATGTCACTCCACTCTCTCAACCTCTCTCTCTCTCTCTCTCTCTCTCTCACACACACAAATCTCTCTCTCTCTCTCTCTCTCAATCTCTCTCTACCTCTTTCTCTAAGTCCCTCTCTTTCCTATTAAAGAACTCTCTCTTTCTCTCTCCCTCTCTCTCTCTCTCTCTCTCTCTCTCGCGCGCTACTTTTAAATAACTATCACCCCATCTCTCTCAATCTCTCAACCTCTCTCCCCTCTCTCAATACACTCACCCTCTACCCTCTCTCTCTCTCTCTCTCTCTCTCTCTCTCCTTGCAAACGACCCTTCCTCTTCTTTCAATTGATACATATCTTTACCATTTTCTTCTTCTTCTTCTTCTTCTTCTTCTTCTTCTTCTTCTTCTTCTTCTTCTTCTTCTCCATTTTCAATTCCATATAAAATGTCTCCCACCCTCATCACTCTCACCAACAAAAGTTTCTATCTACGTTCTTTTAGAATAAATTTCTGTTTTCCTGACATTAAGCCGTTAATCTCAAATCTAATTTCAGCGTAAATTGTTCGCTACTCCCTTCCCAACCGGCAAAAACAAAATGGCGATCGTAACAAACAATGAATAAAACCTTCAACAGGACAACAGCGAATATTTTAAACTAAAACGGCTAAAAAAGAAAATTAAATATCCTGAGCCGCGATATCGTATTCAGTTCACCTCGAAAACCTTCACGATAATTCATCGATCAATATTATTATTATTATTATTATTATTATATTATTATTATTATTATTATTATTATTATTATTATTATTATTATCTTCTTTTTGAGTTTTTCATATCAGTGGTCTTTCACTGGAGTCTGAGTGACAGCAAGTCTCCTCAGGTCTCCAGGACTCTTCTGAGTATTCTGGCAGATTGCAGCAGTGCAGTGTTCTGAATGGTATCAATCTTTCCTCTGATTTCCAGACTTTCCAAACCCTTTTCCAATCCTTTTTGGGACCGTTCCAAGTGCACCAACTACAATTGGTATCACTTTGACTTTCATATTCCATAACATTTTCAGTTCTCTGGCAAGGTCCAGATATTTGTCCATTTTTTCATTTTCCTTTAGCTTTACCCTGTGATCTGCAGGAACTGCAAAATCCACCAGTTGACAAGTTCTTTCTTTTTTGTTTATCAACACTAGGTCTGGTTTTCTTGCTGGGATAAGGTGATCCGTTTTTATTTCAAAGTCCCAGAGAATTTTATGCATTTCGTTCTCAAGAACAAATTCTGGTTTATGCATATACCATTTTGTTGTATGGTCAGAATTAAATTTTTTGCATAATTCCCAGTGGATCACCTTCCCAACCAGTCGTGTCTAGTTTTGTACTCCTGTTGTGCTAGTTTGCTACATTCGCATAGTACATGGTTTACAGTCTCATCTATATTACCGCATAGTTGGGTCTTATCAATTTTCGCTTTGATATAGTTTGTCCTTATGGCATTATTCCGTGAAGCAATTATTAGTGATTCAGTTTCTCATATTATTATTATTATTATTATTATTATTATTATTATTATTATTATAGGTTTTCACACGCGCCGTAGCTGGTGGTCTTTCACTGGAGTTTGTGTGACAACAATTTTCCTCAGACCTCCTGGACTCTCCTGAGTATTCGGGCAGATTTCAACAATGCTGTTGCCTAGATGGTATCGATTCTTCCTCTGATTTCCAGTTCCTCTAGTCTTTATTATTATTATTATTATTATTATTATTATTATTATTATTATTATTATTTCACTCTTTCGAGTTTTTCACACCCACCTTAGCCAGTGGTTACTGAGTGACAGCAAGTCTCCTCATGTCTCCAGGACTCTTCTGAGTATTCTAGTCGATCCCAGCAGTGCTGTAGTTTGGATGATCTCGATTCTTTTCCAGAGCTTTGGGGACAGTTCCAATGGCTCCAATTACAATTGGTATGACCTTCACTTTCATGTTTCAAAGATTTCTCAGTTCTCTGGCAAGGTCCAAGTATATGTCTTTTTTTTTTTTTTTTTTTGCTTTTTCACTTTCACTCGGGATGACAAAATCCACGAGATGACAAAAATTATTTTTCTTGTTAGTTAACACTAGGCCTGGTCTCCTGGTGGGGATTAGGTTTTCAAACCAGCATTGGCTGATTGTAGTTACCTGGAGTCTAAGTGACAACAAGTCTCCCCAGGTCTCCAGGCCTCTTCTAAGTATTCTGGCAGATTGCTGCAGTGCAGTATTCAGGATGGTCTCACTTATTCCTCTGATTTCCAGATTTTCCAGTCTTTTTTCTAAGATTGTTGGGATCTTTCCAAGTGCACCAATTACAATTGGTATCACTTTTCTCCTTCATTCTATCTCCCAAAGTCCATTTTCTTTTCTTTTCTTTTTCGCTTTCTCTCAATTCCAATTTTCATTCTTTTCGTCATTCTTTTTTTATCAATTCAATTTCAGTCCTTTTTTTTAAATCTGTATATAATTATTACAGTATATTTTTCTCTAAGTCAATTTCTTTATTTCCTTTAAGCTTTTAACTCTTTCTGTCACTCAAAACCCTTTTATTTATTTTTTTTATTCTTCAATTCTTTTTCCTTGCGACAAAGTACACTTTGTTTGTTTCTTTATTTATTACCTAATTCCATTTTCATTTTTAAAATCCTACATTCATTTTCAAACTCTTTCTCTTTTTCATTTATTTATTCTTTCTTTCTTTCTTTCTTTCTTTCTTTCTTTCTTTCTTTCTTTCTTTCAATACAATACTTTTTTCATCCTCTAGTTTTTCATTCAGTTCGTCTTTTTCCCCTTTTTTTCTCTGTTTGTCTTTCTTTTTATCTTTCCTTCTTTCTTTCTTTCTTCTTTCTTTCCGTATTTCTCACTTTTATTCTTCTTTCTTTCTTTCTTTCTTTCTTTCTTTCTTTCTGTTCACCTTTCATTCTTTTGATTTAACTTTCTTAAATTATTTTTCTTTCTTTCTTTCTTTCTTTCTTTCTTTCTTCATTCTTTTCTTTTCATCTTTCTGTTTTATCTTTGTCTTTATTTATTTCTTACTTTCGAGCATTTCTTTTTAATTTGTTTTTTCAATAATTCACTTTTTTTCTTTTCTTTTTTTTCTTTCTTTCTTTCTTTCTTTCTTTCTTTCACTTTTATTTTTTCTTTCTTTCTTTCTGTTTTTCATTCTTGTTTATTTAACTTTCTTAAATTATCTTTCTTTCTTTCTTTCTTTCTTTCTTCATTCTTTTCTTTTCGTCTTTCTGTTTTTTCGTCGTCTTTCTTTATTACTTTGTTTCTTTCGAGCATTTTTTCGTTGTCTTTTTCAATTTTTTTTTCTCAATATTTCACTTTTTTTCTTTTTCATTAATTCATTTATTCTTTCTTTTTCATGTTCTCTTTCTTTCTTTCATTCTTTCTTTCCTTTCGCCTCTCTTTTTCTCGTCTTTTTCCGTCAAGCTTTTTTTTATTTTTCAATTTTCCAATGTAATTTTTTTTCTCCATCTTTCTTTCACTTTTCTTAGTTTCTTCTTTTGTCAATATCTCTTTTAGTGTTTCCTTAAATCTTCCTCTTTCTTTTTTCAGTTTTTCCTTCAGTTTTCTTCTTTCAACACATTATTCTTTTGGCCTCTTCTCTTTTTCATTATTATACTTTTAATTTCTATCTATTTTTTTCATTCTTTCTTTTAATACAATACTTATTTTCATCTTCTACCTTTTCGTTTATTTCGTCGTTTTTAACTTTTTTCTTTCTTTTTGTCTTTCTTTTCATTTTCCTTCTTTATTCTTTCACTCTTTCTCTCTTTCTTTCTTTCTGTTCACCTTTCTTTGTTTTTATTTTCCTTTCTTTTATTTTATCTTTATGCATTTCTTTCTTTCTTTCTTTCTTTCTTTCTTTTCTTTCTTTCTTTCTTTCTTTTCTTTCTTTCTTTCTATATTTCTTTCTGTTCACTTTTCTTTCTTTTTTTTTTCTTTCTTTCTTTCTTCTTTCCTTCTTTCATTCTTTCTGTTCACCTTTCATTCTTTTTATTTTTCTTTCTTTCTTTTTTTCTTTCCTTCTTTTCTTCTTTCTTTCTTTCTGTTCACCTTTCATTCTTTTTATTTTTCTTTCTTTCTTTTTTTCTTTCCTTCTTTCTTTTTTTCTGTTCTCTTTTCCTTCTTTTTATTTTCCTTTCTTTCTTTTTTTATTTCCTTCTTTCTTTCTTTCTTTCTTTCTTTCTTTCTGTTCACCTTTCCTTCTTTCCTTATTTCTTTTTTCTTTCTTTCGTTCTTTCTTTCTTTCTGTTCACTTTTCCTTCTTTTTATTTTCCTTTCTTTCTTTTTTCTTTCTTTCTTTCTTTCTTTCTTTCTTCCTTTCTTTCTTTCTTCTTTCTTTCTTTCTGTTCACCTTTCTTCTGTTCACTTCTTACTTTTTCTTTTTCTTTCTTTTGCTTTCTTTCTTTCTTTCTTTTTTTCTTTCTTTCTTTCTTTCTTTCTTTCGTTCTTTCTTTCTTTCTTTCCGTATTTGTTTCTTTTTATTTATTTATGCCTATCAATCTTTCTATAATTTCCATTTTTCCCCTTTTTATCCCATCTCTTTCATCTTCTCCCTAATGCATTTGAAAAATAAGTCGAAGCACTTAATGACGCACTACAAGGTTTTATTAGAAAAATTTAGAAAATTGCTTAATGCGAATTCGAGCCAAGATTATGAACTGCGCATGTGCATGATGACGTCAAAAAAGTCTAAAATACGGTTGGATGAACGAGAGCATTTTGCATTTCAAACGACAAAGCCACAAATAATGGCGGATAAAAAAACAAACATTGGAAATCAAATACAAAATTAACATCATAGAAAAATTGAAGTAACGGTATTTAAAATATTTTCAAGATGAAAAGAATTATTTAAATAGAGGTTTGATATAAACGCTGGTTAGATTGATCGCTTGAAGGCTAAAAAGGTAGTTCATATGAACGTCTGATTTTGAATGATTCGTGTTGGTCCAATAAAGTAGAGTTGATAGTTTCAGAGTTGGAAAAAATAAAAAATAAAAATCGGATATGTGTTATTTCTGATTTAATGTGTGAAGGAGAAATTTTTAACAAAATGGAGGCAGATATGTGATTATATATAAAGTTAAAAGCAAAGTGGACGGATTCATTTCTATATTAAGGTAAGTTATAAGGGCTGAACTTGCACAAAGGTGTCAAAATTATGGGTGACCCAGAAAAAACAGAACACATATATTTTGTAATAGAACTGTTAATTTTAACTACAGGGGTGTAGGGTTAGGGTTTAGGATGTAAAGTTAGGGTTAGTGTTAGGATTAGGGTTAGGGTTGGGGTTTAGGGTTAGTTTAATGGGAAAATGAATAAATAATTTGGGTTCTGTTTTTTCTGGATCACCCTGTATACCGGTGAGCCAGAAAAAACAGAACCCACAAATTTTGTAATAAAACTGTTAATTTTAACTAGGGGTGTTTAGGGTTGGGGTTAGGCTTAGGCTTAGGCTTAAGGGTTAGGGTTAGGGTTGGGGTTGGGGTTTAAGGTTAGTTTAATGGGAAAATAAATAAATAAATTGGGTTCTGTTTTTCTGGGTCACTCTAATTTTGACACCTTTGTGCATGATTAGCCGTTATAAGATATTAAGGGTCGGGTTATCTCAGTCGGTAGAGCATTCAGCTAGAGAACCGCAAGGTTCCTAGTTCGATACCGGCCCTTGCCAACTCAGCGTATGAGTAGCACTGGGATCTGTGACATAAAGTAAGGAGCTTG
>CM042172.1:70139662-70149662 GCA_023376005.1 Doryteuthis pealeii | reverse complement strand
GAACGAGAAATTCTGGGGAAGCCAGTTAGTTAGAATGTCCACCTGTCAGCCTGACAGATAGGGTTCGAATCACGCACAAAGCACTGCCCTGTCTATAGCTCTGCTGATGAGGCCTAATGGGCTGAAATGTACATACAGTGATGACTTTTTCTCGATTTGTTTACGCTTTACATTTAAACCAATATGCACGCCTAATTCATTTAGTTATAATTAATTAAGCACATAATCTCCCACAAAATTGTCGGCCTTCGCCATTTCAACATATCGTTTGACTACTTCATTATATATATTATATATATATATATTATATATATAATATCGTAAAATACATCTATGAGATAATGGAGGGGGGAGTCATCAGCGATGTTATATACCTGGGATCATTGGAAATTTCCGGTCTTACAACATCGGATTTTCTCCCCCAGAGTACCAATCGGGGTGATCAAATCCCGACCCTCTCCCCTCAGCAACTGGCTTTCACTAACCTCGCCTCCTGTTGACCATAGCTTTATTCTACTGGCCACCTGACCCTTACCCAATGGCCATGGGTCTCTTCTAATATATATTCTTAAATTTTAATATATATATATATATATATATATATATATATATATATATACAACCATCCGCACGAGCAGGATGCGACACGAGGTTAATTTCTTAAGTGGCGTTTAACACGTTTGAATTCAGAGTTTTCCTTCTACTATACAGGTTGCCATACCAAGGTTACAGAGCCCAGTCTGTCCTACTATTTACTCATAGCTGGAGGGAGTATAGTTGGATTCATACCTTTCCCAAGGGTATTAGCGCTATATGAAATGCAAGCAATGTAGGATTTGAACTAGGGTCGACGTTAACTTCCTGAATCTATGAGTTTTGAGTTTTGTTTAACGGCATATCAACCTCT
The DNA here is from genome assembly GCA_023376005.1 of Doryteuthis pealeii. Taxonomy (NCBI): domain Eukaryota; kingdom Metazoa; phylum Mollusca; class Cephalopoda; order Myopsida; family Loliginidae; genus Doryteuthis; species Doryteuthis pealeii. The sequence continues at coordinate 70,148,755 of CM042172.1, read as the reverse complement.
GTGGGTCATTTAATGCCATAAAGGTTATTTTGGATCTTAGTCTTTAAATTAGTGTCTCTATGGAGATATTCAGTTATGTTTTCTTATATCTTGTTGAAAAGGTTGCTTTTTTTTTTTAGAAAATCTCAAATGTTTTCATAGTCACTTAAAGATGGCGAGAAATAAAAATGGTCAAAAAAGTGTGGAATTTTTCACTATTCTATTCAATATAATTAAAATCTAGTATAAAAGCTTATATTTGTCTCTCTCTCTCTCTCTTTCCCTCACTCTCTCTCTTAATATACACATGTACACATACATACACACACACGCATATATATACATACACCACACACACACACACACAATAATATATATATATATATAATATATATAATATATATTAGAGAGAGAGAGAGAGAGAGAGAGAGAAACAGAGAAAGAAATAGACAGTGTGAGCTAGAGAAAGAAAGACAGAGAGACAGATTGAGAGAGATAGACAGAGTGGGTGAGAGAGAGAGAGAGAGAGAGAGAGAGAGAGAGAGAGAGATACATAGATAAAGATGAAATATATGGATTTTAAAATGAAAATGGTCTATAAATGTCGAAGGTGGAGAATACACAGAAATAAGTTTGAGTTTTGTTTAGCGGCAAATCAACCTCAGTGGGTTATTTAATGCCAGAAAAAACTTATTTTCAGTCTTTAAAGTAGTGGTTCTATGGAGATATGCGGTTATGTTCTGTTATATCTTGTTGAAAAGGTTGCTTTTTTTTTTATAAAATTTAAAATGTTTTCAGGGTTTGTATTCTTAAAGATGTCCCTCAGGTTTCTTGCTTGATAGTAATTGGCGCGGATATGTTTAAGTCTGTTACAATTTAGAAGGATATGTTTGGTTGTAAGTTGTACTTTGCATGTTGGGCACAGTACAACTTACAACCAAACATATCCTTTTAAATGCATACATTAACCCCAGGCGTGTTGTTATGCCTTTAAAATCCACGAAACCACCCAAAATACAAATTCGCATCAAAATATCTTTGTCTTCTATAGCGCATGCGCAAACAATCAAAAGGATTACCACTGCGCAAACGCCGATATCTTGTATCAATATGCATTTGTGTTTTTTTTTGTTTTGTTTTTTGTTTTGTATTTTTTAATATTTTTTATTTTATTTTTACGTCAAAATGCTTTATCGATCAGAATATTTCGAATACCATCATCAGAGAAGTGTTGAGCTTATTTTTGCTTTCTCCTCCCACGAACAGATCGATATCTCTTTATCAGGAAACGTGTTTGAGGCGTATCTGGCTTAGTAATAGCGTAGAGTACGGCTGAATATTTTCTCAGCGCAAAACCAACTTTGAAACGGAAAGCGATTATGAAAATATCTCCTTTCACGTTTATAATACTACTTTATTAAATGGCGTCTCAAGATCTGATCACCCTGTAGGTGAGACTTAGAAGACGCTGACTGTATCCCCCTCTCTCTCCCTCTCCTCTCTCTCTCTCTCTCTCTCTCTGTGTGTAGAGCAGTAAGCCCCCCACACACACACACACTAAAAAAGGGTTATCTTCGGTTGGTATTCGTCCAAACCGTTTGCCTCGCGTATGATGTGATTGCAGGTACAGAGCATCCAGCCAGGATTGAACTCTCGGATAATATGACCATTAGGCACCCCTTTTGCGATCTCATTTCATACGGATATTTTTTTATTTACACCGTTAACATCCGGTTGTTTGTTAACAGATGATTTTTAGAGGGTTTTTTTTTTATAAAACTAACCCCTAACCCTAACCCCTAACCCTAACAAACAACCGGATGTTGACGATGTAAATGAAAAATGTCCTTATGAAACGAGACCGCAAAAGGGGTGCCTAAAGGTCATATGGTCCGAACTCTCTATCCAATAGTAGGTAGGGAGGTATCTACCCAACCCGTTCATGTAATGGATCTGTGAGACTAGCCTGCAAAGCCTTACACCATGATGGGACACCTGGATCTCTTACCCAATACGTTGAGTAGGAGGTGACACAAAGCTGCAAGCATAATGCATCCAGCGAGGATCGAACCCGCAATTCAATAGCAATGGAGCTGCGGGACAAACCTAATAATTATTCTACCTCGATGTGACGTTTTATTTGACCCAAACCTTTCGCCATGGGTGGGATGTGACACAATTCGCAAGTATAGGGCATCCAGTCAGTATCGAACTCGATATTCAGTGGTAATGGATCTCCGAGACCATTAAAACTAATTTGGGACGCCTTTTAGCCAACTTCTCCGTCACGGGTAGGATGGGTTTACAAGATCGTGCGTGGCATCCAGGACGGATCGAACTCACTTTTCAGAAGTAATGGATCTGCGAGAATAGCTTGTTAACCGTGTGTTCTATATGGGACACCCGCGGCATTTACCCAACCCGTTGGCCACGGATAAGATGAGATACAAGGTCGCAAGTATGGGGCATTCAACCAGGATCGAACTCGCTTTTCAGTAATAATGGATCAGCGAGACTAGCGTGATAATCAATTCACCACAATTTATGGATCTGGGGGAGTGTGGGGGTATTTCCATTACTCCCAGGTCGACTCTGACATAGATTGTTTGTACCTGTTTGGGACTTATCTATGGGTCAAATTATTTAAAATCATATGATATGAGATGAACATTTGTCGGATGGGTACCGTTGAAACAAGCCCACCTCTAAAATTTTCATCATCATCATCATCATCATCATCGTCATCAGGTCAGAGGCCATGGTGTAATGTTTAGAGTCGCTGGAAACGGACTTGTCGACCCGATACTATGTGAACTGTAGCTTTGTCCAGGATTGTTCAAATCCTGGACAAAGCTACAGTTCACCTAGTGCTAATACCCCTGAGAAAAGTATGAATCTAACAATTCTCTCTCTCTCCCGCTCTCTCTCTCTCTCTCTCTCTCCCTCTCTCTCTCTCTCTCTCTCTCTCTCTTCTCTCTCTCCAGATATGGGTAAATAGTAGGGCAGACCGGGCTCTATAACCTGGGTTAGACAACCAGTCTAGGAGAATGAAAACTCTGAATTATTGTTATAGGTGATATACCCTATAGACTAATGGAATGCGCCGACGGTTACTATAAGTAACAGGGACAATTATGGCTTGAAGAGTAAGCCAATGCGAGTCAGCTCATAACTCTATTGTCGGACGTAATTCCCACTTCTCTGTACTGTAATTGTCTACTTTTTTGTTAATACATTTTCCTACATTTGTTACCCGTCGTTTGGTTCTTATTTGACCCCTTAAAACCCCACAACAGAATTCAAACCTGTTAAACTCTGTTTGGGGTGGTCAGTACTAGAATAGGCTCAGTCTTAATTAGTGATCTATTTCATTAACTAGCTCCTTCGCCAACTGTACATATCGGTCATCACTCCTGGCAGTTGTTCTGCACGGCATCCGGAATCCGCACGGAGCTGATTGATGTAGCTTTATGTTAGAAGGATTAAACTGATGTCTCTAGGTATAAAAGGAAATCATTTGCTTCTCCAGCAATGTCTTGTTTGTCTTACTCGGAGATTTGTGTGATAGGAGGTAAGTTGCCTAACAGCTGAGAATATCAATAGTAGTAAACATTAGATGAAAGAATTAAGAAAATAATGACATTACATTTTTAAGTCATTCGAGGAAGTGTTTCAACACAACGGGAGTTGTATGGTTTTTTTTTCGGCATAGCAAGTTCAGACGGATTATCGGGCGTAAATTGAGATTAGCTTTATGTAATTAGATTAGGAGAATTGGATTAAATATTCCGCTTGTAATTTTTTTCAGTCGGGGTGAATGAAGTGCTGTTTATTATTATTATTATTATTATTATTATTATTATTATTATTATTATTATTATTATTATTATTATTATTATTATTATCATCGTTGTTGTTTTTATTGTTATTATTATTGTTGTTTTTATTATTGTTGTTGTTGCTATTGTTATTATTATTATTATTGTTTTTGTTGTTGTTTTTATTATTATTATTATTATTGTTATCATTATTATTATTGTTATTGTTATTATTATTATTGTTGTTGTTGTTTTTATTGTTATTATTATAATTATGTTATTATAATAATAATACATTTTTGAAAGCGAAGTAATGCAAAATATATGTTGAGAAAGCATATTTATTAAATTCTTTGTTGTTAAATACTTAATATTTTCAGCGCAAACAGCCATCTTCAGAGTGTCGAAAGTTTTGAAAGTTTATATCCTTGTTTGTTGAAATCGACCGTGGTGTTATAATCCGGTGAATGTGATTTATAAGAACAAACAAAAATCTTTAATAATAATAATAATAATAATAATAATAATAATAATTATTATTATTATTATTATCATTATTATTATTGTTATTATTATCATTATTATCGTAATTGTTGTTATTTTAATTGTTACTATTATTATTGCTATTATTATTATTGTTTTTGTTGTTGTTTTTATTATTATTATTGTTGTTATCATTATTATTATTATTATTGTTATTATTATTATTATTGTTGTTATTGTTGTTTTCCTTATTATTGTTGTTGCCGTTGTTGTATATGTTATTTTTGTTATTATTATAATTATAATTATTATTATTATATTTATTATTGTTGTTGTTATTTTTTTCTTATAACTAATTTTCTTGTTCTTTCGGGTCAAACCTTTTCTTATGAATTTCTTTTTGTCACAGCCTTTCATTTTCTTTCATTCTTTCTTTTTTCTTCTTTCTTTTGATTTACCAACCCGTTTAACATGAGTAGGATGTGACACAAGGTCACAAGTATGTGGCATCCAGCAAGAAAAAAAATCTGATAAAAAGAAAAATGTTGTGTTATAATTATTTTGGGGTTTTATTTCTATTTTATTTATCTTTATTGGGTAAGGAGCCATACTTTTTGTGTTTACAAACATAAAAAAAACAATGAAAAATGAAAATAAAAAAAATAAAAATCCCAAAAATAATTCTAACACAACATTCTTACGAATTTTTAATTTTTTAATTTACCCAATCAGATACCCGATACAATAAGAAAAAAAACCTTTGTGGCAACCTCCTTCAGTCAGAATTATCCTGAAGAACCATTCAGGTGAAACCTAGCTAGATAGTGTCTGACTCATCTAGGTCCTTATAATCATGCTCTACTTAATGTATTGAGCACTTTTTACATATACAACTTAGCAAACTCCTCCGGTGTTTTTTCTACATACGATACTGATGATTATTTTCAGAAAGTACGGATGTGCTGTTCTTTTCTTTTTTTAGATTTGTTTTTCCACATGTTAGTTTGAATTTTTATTTTAGTTTGAAAAACTGAATTATCTGGGTTTTATCCACTCTGGTAGATTTTTAGAAGTGTATATATATATATATATATATATATATATAATTAATATAATACTTTTTCACTTTGGTTTCTTTCTTTTTCATGTTAATACCGTTCTGAAATAAATAAATTAAAGCAAAAACTTTTATTTGTTACTTCATTGAACTATATATAATATATATATATAATATATATATATATATATATATATATATATATATATATAATATATGCAAGAGACTTGCATTATATATATATATATATATATATATATATGCAAGAGACTTGCCAGTACATACGACCAAGGGAACGGGTAACAGAGAGAGAGAGAGAGAGAGAGAGAGAGAGAGAGAGAGAGAGAGAGAGAGAGGAGAGAGAGAGAGAGGGGGGAAATAAATGAGGGAAATAATGTGAAAAAGAAGGCAGAGCGAGAAAAAAGAAACAAACAACAAACAACGAAAAGAGAAAGAAAGAAAGCAAATGATATGAAAAAGACAGAAAGGAAGAAAGAAGCATAACATGTAAAAAAAAAAAAAAAGAAAGAAACCAAAGTGAACGAAGAAAGAAAGAAAGAAAGAATGAAGGAAATAGCAAAGAATTTAAAAAAAAGAAAGAAAGCGAAACGAGAAAGAAAAAAAGACGTGAAGAACGATAAAAGAAAGAAGAATAAAAAGAAAGCGAAGAAAGAAAGGAAGAAGGAAGAAAGAAAGAAGTAAATAACAAGAAAAGGAAGAAGGAAAGAAAGAAACAAATAAAGTGGGAAAAAAAGAAAAGAAAGCAAAGCGAGAAAGAAAAAGAAAAAAGAAAGAAAGAAAAAAAGAAAGAAAAAGAATGAAATAAATATTCATATATCAGTAAGTAGATCACAGGAGGAAGCCAGTTGTTTATACTTATATCAAACGTATTTACTTATATAAACTTATTAAATATTAAGGAAGTTTCTTCCAGTTATTTAAACGAATATCTGATTACTTGTGAAGTAAACCTTTAAATACACAGATTAAATGCGGTTAGATTATTAGGGCAGATGATAATGTAGCTTTACGTATAATAAATTATACAGGTCTGCTTTTTTCTGGCATTAAATACAAAATTAATAAAATTATTTTAAGCAAAGAATTAGAGGAAGAAAAACTGGAAAAAAAAAGAAGTTAGAAATAAATAAATAAAGAAAGAAAGAAAGAAGAAATACAGAAAGAAAGAAGAACGCGAAGACTAATTAAGGAAAGAAAGTGAACAGTGAAAGAAAGAAAAAGAAAGAAAGGAAGCGAAGATTAGTTGTGAAGAAGTGAATAGTGAAAGAAAGAAAAAAGAAAGAAAGAAAGAAAGAAGAAAATCTATTAAGGAAAGAAAGGAACAGAAAAAGAAAGAGAGAAAGAAAGAAAGAAAGCGAAGATTAATTGTGAAGAAAGTGAAGAGTGAAAGAAAGAAAGAAAGAAAGAAAGAAAGAAAGAAAACGAACGAAGGAAATCGAAGATTAATTAAGGAATGAAAGTGAATAGTGGAAGAAAGAAAAAGAAAGAAAGAAAGAAAGCGAAGACTAATAGTGAAGAAAGTGAAGAGTGAAAGAAAGAAAGAAAGAAAGAAAGCGAATATTAATTGTGAAGATAGGGGAGAGTGAAATAATAAATAAAGAAAGAAAGAAAGAAAAAGGAAGAACGAAAGAAAGAAAGCGAAGATTATTAAAGGAAAGAAAATGAACACTAAAAGAAAGAAAGAAAGAAAGAAAACGAACGAATGAAAGCGAAGATCAATTAAGGAAAGAAGTGCAGTGAAAGAAGAAAGAAAAATAAAGAAAGAAAGAAAGCGAAGAATAATTGAGAAGAAAGCGAACAGTGGAAAAAGAAAGAACAGAAAGAAAAAATAAAGAAGAAAGAACGAAAGAAAGACAGCAAAAAATTATTAAGGAAGAAAGTGAACAGTGAAAGAAAGAAGAAAGAAAGAAAGAAAGAGAAACGAAAGAAAGAAAGAAAGGAAGATTATTAAAGGAAAGAAATGAACACTAAAAGAAAGAAAGAAAAGAAAGAAAGAAGCGAAGAATAATTGAGAAGAAAGTGAAGATGAAAGAAAGAAAGAAAGAAAGAAAAAATAAAGAAAGAAAGAACGAAAGAAAGACAGCAAATAATTAAGGAAAGGAAATGACAGTGAAAGAAAAGAAAGAAGAAGAAAGAAAGAAAGAACGAAAGAAAGAAAGAAAGCGGAAGATTATTAAAGGAAAGAAAATGAACACTAAAAGAAAGAAAGAAAGAAAGAAGAAGCGAAGAATAATTGAGAAGAAAAAGTGAAGAGTGAAAAGAAAGAAAGAAAGAAAGAAAAAATAAAGAAAGAAAGAACGAAGAAAGACAGCAAAAATTAATTAAGGAAAGAGAAAGTGAACAGTGAAAGAAAGAAAGAAGAAAGAAAGAAAGAAAAGAACGAAAGAAAGAAAGAAAGCGAAGATTATTAAAGGAAAGAAAATGAACACTAAAAGAAAGAAAGAAAGAAAGAAAGAAAGCGAGAGAATAATTGAGAAGAAAGTGAAGAGTGGAAGAAAGAAAGAAAGAAAGAAAAATAAAGAAGAAGAACGAAAGAAAGACAGCAAATTAATTAAGAAAGAAAGTGAACAGTGAGAGAAAGAAAGAAAGAAGAGAGAAAGAAAGAAAGAAGAAACGAAGATTAATTGGACAAGAAGTGAAGAGTGAAAGAAAGAAAGAACGAAAGAAAGAAAGAAAGAAAGAAAGAAAGAACGAAAGAAAGAACAGCGAAAATTAATTAAGGAAAAAAGTGAACAGTGAAAAGAAGAAAAGAAAGAAAGAAAGAAGAAGAAGAACGAAGAGAAAGAAGAAAGAAAGCGAAGGATAATTGAAGAGAAAGGGGAGAGTGAAAGAAGAAAGAGAACGAAAGAATAAGAAAGAAAGCGAATATTATTGTGAAGAAAAGGGGAGAGTGAAAGAAAGAAGAAAGAAAGAAAGAAGAACGAAAGAAAGTGAAGATTAATTTAAGGAAAGAAAGGGAACACTAAAAGAAAGAAAGAAAGAAAGAAAGAGAAAGAAAGAAACGAACGAATGAAAGCGAAGATCAACTAAGGAAAGAAAGTAACAGTGGAAAAGAAAGAAAGAAGAAGAAAGAAAGAAAGAAAGAAAGCGAAGAATAATTGAGAAGAAAGTGAAGTGTGAAAGAAAGAAGAACGAAAGAAAAAAAGAAAGAAGAGAAAGAAAAAAGAAAAGAAAAGAAAGAAAGACAGCGAAAATTATTAAGGAAGAAAGTGAACAGTGAAAGAAGAAGAAAGAAAGAAGAAGGGAAAAAGAAAAGAAGAAAGAAAGAAAGAAAGAAAAACGAATTAATTAAAGGAAAGAAAGTGAACAGTGAAAGTAGAAGAAAGAAAGAAAGAAAGAAGAAGGAAAGACAGCGAAAATTAATTAAGGAAAGAAAAGTGACAGTGAAAGAAGAAAGAAAGAAAGAAAGAAGAAAGAGACAGCGAAAATTAATTAAGGAAAGAAAGTGAAACAGTGAAAGAAAGAAAGAAAGAAAGAAAGAAAGAAAAGAAAGACAGCGAAAAATTAATTAAGGAAAGAAAGTGAACAGTGAAAGAAAGAAGAAAGAAAGAAGAAAGAAGCGAAGAATTAATTAAGGAAAAGAAAGTGGAACCCAGTGAGAAGAAAGAAAGAAAGAAAGAAAGAAAGAAAGAAGAGACGCGAAAATTAATTAATGGAAAGAAAGTGAACAGTGAAAAAGAAAGAAGAGACAGAAGAAAAGGGGAAAGTGAAAAAAGATCAATAATAAAATTGAAC
>CM042172.1:70119387-70139562 GCA_023376005.1 Doryteuthis pealeii | reverse complement strand
GATCCACCGGAGGTTTTTTCAAATAAATTCCTGCGACGACTCTGAGCTAAGAAAATATCAACAAGTTGTTTTAATTGCAGCCATAAAAGTGTCCGTGTCATTATTCTGTTTTAGTTAAATGACATTTATTTTTTTAGCTTTGAAAGGTCAAATCCCGAAAATTGAATTTCCTAGAATATTAGTCATAATGTAATTGGAGATTAAGAGATTTATAAGATAATATGTGATGAATAAGTAGAGAATTTAAAATGTTAATTTGTTGGTTTTAATTTATGCCGATATCAGTCCTTCTTTTTGCAAACAATTATGTTTTCAAATAACTATATAATAATCATTTGCAGAAAAATGTTTTTCCTGTATGCTACATGTGTGTGTGTGTGTGTGACTAACGAGGAGTAATTACTTTAAGAGCGTGTTTGATACAATCGGGTGACTACCACAACCAAGATGTGACACAAGGTCAATTTTTACGTGGATTTTAACAGATTTTAATTCAGTTTTTCTTCTCCTATACCGGTTGCTTAACGAGAGCCTAGTTTGCCCTATTATTTATTGGAAGGAGAATAGTTGGATGCATACCTTTCGCAATGGTATTAGCCTTATGGGGATGGCAAACGTCCCCGTCTAGGATTTGAACTCATGCCATCATGTCCGTTTCCTACGGCGATAACCATTACACTACGGTCACCTCCTTTGGTAACGACTAATGTAGGACTATCTCAATATTGATAAAATGGCAGTAGCAGATTCTATGGTGTTATGAATAGAAAAGGGGCATGGGGAAGGGGAGAGAGAGATATAAATGGAACTTTACCAAAGTAGAAAGAAAGAAAGGAAGAAAATGACGAAAAATAAGACAGAGGAAGTATTCTCATATGACAGATGTCTCAATCCAACGGTCTTTGTCCGAATAATGTTCACAATGTCTTTTCGAAGTCAAAAGGAAAACAAGGAAATAAGGAAATCAAACGAATAAATAAATAAATAAAGTTTCATATACATCGTAACACGCTATAACCACAACATCTAGTTAATAATAAATATATGTTTTTTAAAGTCACCAAGAGAAATAAAAAATAATGGCTACAACTAATATACCTCCCAATCACTAAAAAAAACAACACCCAAATAAATAGATGCATGTAGACCAATGAATAATAAATACGAAAGAACAAGAATTAACAAATAAAGAGTCACAATGAAAATAAGACGAATGTCAAGGATTGGTAAACAACATGGCGGCGACGGGGAAGGGGGGGGTTGAAGCCAATTTCAGATTAGGATTTATTATTACTTTATTGTTTAACATGACGTTTTGTCGTCTTTGGAAAATGTTATCATGTATCGGTTTTGCTCGCTTTTAGCATGATAATTGATGTTTATATTGGACTTGTTGTTAGTTGTTTCCTTTTTCCTCTTTTCAATCAAAATACAAATATATGGAAGCACAGACACACAGTTACTCGAATATATACATGCTGTAATGGGAGAATTGTCTAAATTACTCCAAAATGGAAATAACACTGACATCTCACTTTATCAGATACATTTACCAAAATTATACACACACACACACACACACACACATATATGTAAATATCTTGAAATACTAGAGATTAAATTTATTCAAAGAAATCGCTTCAACTACGACCTCCAACGGTTTTGGAATGTCCTTGGAATCTCCTCCATGTCTTTCAACGGCCCAGACGGTTTTGGAATCTCCTCCATGTCTTTCTAACGGCCTCCAGACGGTTTTGGAATCTCCTCCATGTCTTTCCAACGGCCTCCAGACGGTTTTGGAATCTCCTCCATGTCTTTCCACGTTTTGGAATCTCCTCCGTTGTCTTTCCAACGGAGACGGTTTGGAATCTCCTCCATGTCTTTCCAACGGACACCAGACGGAATCTCCTCCATGTCTTTCCACGGAGACGGTTTTGGAATCTCCTCCATGTCTTTCCAACGGCCTCCAGACGTTTTGGAATCTCTCCATGTCTTCCAACGGCCTCCAGACGGTTTTGGAATCCCCTCCATGTCTTTCCAACGGCCTCCAGACGGTTTTGGAATCTCCTCCGTGTCTTTCCAACGGCCTCCAGACGGTTTTGGAATCTCCTCCATGTCTTTCCAACGGACACCAGACGGTTTTGGAATCTCCTCCATGTCTTTCCCACGGCCTCCAGACGGTTTTGGAATCCCCTCCATGTCTTTCCAACGGCCTCCAGACGGTTTTGGAATCCCCCATGTCTTTCCAACGGACACCAGACGGTTTTGGAATCCCCCCATGTCTTTCCAACGGACACCAGACGGTTTTGGAATCCCCCCATGTCTTTCCAACGGACGGAGGACGGTTTTGGAATTCCCCATGTCTTTCCCACGGCCTCAGACGGTTTTGGAATCTCCTCCATGTCTTTCCAACGGCCTCCAGACGGTTTTGGAATCTCCTCTATGTCTTTCCAACGGACTTCTTGTTTAAATTGGTAAATGGTGCCGTTATCATCAACATTAATTTATCTTTGGGGTTGCAGGAAGTTTTGTTGATTTCTCACTCAACCGCACTTACTCATAATAAGAAGTCCTGTTGCCAGATGTAGAGACGTTCAGCAGCAATCCTTTCGATCCAGGGCAACGTTACCTCCACCAGACATTTTATCTAGATGTTCATGAATGACTAGTAAAAAGATGTATATATTTGAAAAAGACAAAGTTAAGAATTATTATGAACAACATTTTTCCATAAAATTACCCTGCATCTCTCTCTCTCTCTCTTATATATATATATATATAATATATATATATATATATATATATATATATTACTTCTTTTGTATATTCATGTTTCAAATTCTGTATACAGAGAATCTGGCTGAAATATATATCAGAATTATTTAATTAAGATATTTTGATCATTATCATTTCCCAACGAACGGCAGATAACTCTTCTAGTTTTATACATACATACATACACTTCAGCTCCACACTTTTATTTCTCTCTCTCTCTCATAATATATATATATATATATATAATATATATAATATATATATTGTGTGTGTGTGTGTGTGTCAACTGAGAAAAAAAAAAGAACATTTACTCCGTGACGTTTGGATTGGTAAGTGCCCATATAAGTAATCGCAGTATGTCACGTTGTGCTTTTAATGGAGCGACAAGCCACACCCTTTTCCTTTTAAGTATGGTGATTAAAAGCGTAATAATCCGTGTTTTTTATGTTAATAAATTCTAGGAAAATAGTTATCTCCCTTAAGTGACACTTTCTATATTAGTTCTCTTACGAGCTTCCATAGAAAAATATCGTCCTATCTGTCATGTTCTATGTTTTCAGTATTTCCAGAACATTTTCAAAATCAAATTTGATTGGCTTTCGCTAAGCGTCATAATGTCTCTGACTACAATGTTTTCACAATTAGAATCCTTCCAGTTCCACCATAGTTTTAAGTTGATTTTAATATTTTAAACAGAATCAAAGCCCTGCTCTTTTCTGTCACTATAATGTCTGGATATTTAATAAACTTGTTTATGAAAAGGATCCTTAAAGAGGTTATTTTCCGTTTCTCTATTTCAAGACAAAGTGTGAAAAAGATTATCTATTCATCTCTCATTTTAAATCAATTTTTTTCCCATTAACATATTTCCTCCGGCAGATGCTTTTTATTGGCATATCAACTAATAAAGTCTTATGCAAAACTAAACAAGGGTTAATAATCAATGATCTTTATCTATTAGATTTATCATTTTTTTTCAACTCCTGTTTCGGTGCCTCATGGCGAGAATTGACCAATGACATTTTTTAACCACATCTATTCAAATCTCTCTCTCTCACACACACACACACACACACACACACACACACACACACACACACACATATATATATATATATATATATATATATATATATATATATATATTAGGGTGGCCCAAAAAATCGTTTGCTACGTTTTAAAAAACGAATTAAAATTAATTAAATGTATTATTTAAGGTCAAACTTTTGTCTAAATCGATAAGTGGTAACATAATGGCATCATAAAAAAGAAAAATATCATTACATATGCAGTTTATCTTTAATACATTTAAAACAATTTGTTTTTGTCAATTTCGATGCGATCCACCATTCTGTCTGTTTTTCAATGGTTTTAAGCGCTTGTTTACAATTTTAATGTAACATTCGCGATTGCAAAAAAATCTCTCTCTCTCTCTCTCTCTCTGTGTATATATATATATATATATATATATATATATATGTGTGTGTGTGTGTGTGTGTGTGCGTGTGTGTGTGTGTGTGTGTGGTGGACTCTCCTATCATGAACGATAGATGAGGGTCAGCAGTAAGTGATTTGTTTCCTCCCATATTGTGCATGCTATCAAGAAGACATTTTGTGTTTCTCGAATGTGATAGCAGCCAAGCCTTGCTGCGAGCTATGACGCCACAATTACAGATAAAATGTTCTAAGATGGGTGTTTTTTTGTTTTTTTTGTTTTAAGTTAAACGGAGCTGATCTCGGTGTTTCAATCTATTTTCTCAAAGCTCTTTAATCTAGTGAAAGATGTCTTACGCCATTCTTTCCGATTTGATGCTAGATTTTCCCAAGCACCAGCTTAATATTGAGACGTTTCAAATTGTCCTTCAATTTGTCTTTGTAGCGTAAGAGAGGACGTCCAATAGAACACTTAGCCTTTGGTAATTCTCCGTATAATATCTTATTTGGAAGCTTGTTCTCATTCATTCTGTCAACGTGACTAGCCCATCTAAACTGAACCTTTGCTAGTAAGGTTTCAATGCCAGTATATATATATATATATATATATATATATATATATATATATATCAAAATTTCATTTTTCTATATAATAAAAATAAACAATTCAAGCGAATTCAACCAGAAAATGGTTTTCATTAAACAGATGGACTTGCCATGCCCATTACGTTTTTTGCCATAATTCTTGTGGCTTGTGAAACTTTAATAACAACGAAAGTCTGCATAATGGTTTGAATTTTGTTTTTACATTTTTTAAAAATTACTTTAGCTACACGTGTTTCAGGTTTCTAATATCTTATTCAGGCTTCGTTTAACCACTTAAATGATGGATGAATGTTATACCAATGATACTGGGAATCAGAAACGGAGGCTGAAGAAGAAGAATGAAAATATGTAACACGTGTAACTGAATTAAAATTTTTAATTTTTAAAATCAAAACTCTAACCATTTTGTGGACATTCTCTGATAAAAGATCCATCACTCAAGAAAGCAACATGTTTGTAGTGTTTATTTAGTTTCTTTGTTTAATAGGCATATCAACCTTCGTGGGTTATTCAATGCCAAAGGCATCCTTGGAGAATAACAGTAATGGTACTATTGAACCCATAGCTGGAGGGGTTTCTCAACTCTCCCAAGTTTATTAGTCTGAAAGTGATCGTAATAATGCGACTGGAATTCAAACTTGCTTACTATGAAGTCGCAGTCCAGTATGCTAATCACTACGCCACGGAGACTCCCCCGTGCGTACTAGGGTGTAGCTGTATATGCACGTGTTTCTGTATATATGTATTAGCTTAACCCCTGCGCCATGGGCAGGATGGTTCCCAAGGTTAAATTTTAAGCAGCGTAAAGCTGGTTTTAATTCGGAGTTTTCCTTCTCCTAGACTGGTTGCCATACCCAAAGCGGCAAGAGACATTTCAAATTTCCCACGAAAACACTGAAAATTAAAATATACAAAAACAAAAAGAATACAAAATACAAAAATAAAATAAAACAGGAAAATTTTGCAGTATATAAAATTGTTCATTTTTTAACTATTATTATTATTATTATTATTATTATTATTATTATTATTATTATTATTATTTAATCCTTTTGAGTTTTCACATCAGCATTAGCTGATGGTCTTTCACTGGAGTCTCAGTGACAGCAAGTCTTCTCAGGTCTCCAGGACTCTTCTGAGTATTCTGGCAGATTGCAGCAGTGCAGTGTTCTGAATGATTTTAACCCTTCCTCTGATTTCCAAACCCTTTTCTAATCCTTTTGGGACTGTTCCAAGTGCACCAACTACAATTGGTATCACTTTCACTTTCATATTCCATAACTTTTTCAGTTCTCTAGCAAAGTCCAGATATTTGTCCATTTTTTCATTTTCCCTGTGATCTGCTGGCACTGCAAAATCCACTAGTTGACAAGTTCTTTCTTTTTAGTTTATCAACACTAGATCTGGTCTTCTTGCTGGGATAAGATGATCCGTTTTTATTTCAAAGTCCCAGGAATTTTATGCGTTTCGTTCTCAAGAACAGATTCTGTTTTATGCATATACCATTTTCCATTATATTATTATTATTATTATTATTATTATTATTATTATTATTTCACTCCATTCGAGTTTTTCACACTTGCCGTAGCCGGTGGTTCACTGGAGGCTGAGTGACAGCAAGTCTCCTCAGGTCTCCAGGACTCTTTTGAGTATTCCCAGCCGATCTCAATAATGTTGTAGTCTGGATTGTCTCGATTCTTCCTTTGATTTCCAATTCATCCAGACTCTTTTCCAGATCCCTGGTGATCGTTCCAAGGCCCCAATTACAATTTGTACGACCTTTACCCTCATGTTCCACAGTTTTCTCAGTTCTCTGGCAAGGTTCAAGTATTTGTCGATCTTTTCGCTCTCTTTCATTTTCACTTTGTGATCGTCCAGGGCGGCAAAATCCACCAGATGACAATTCCTCTTCTTGTCAATCAAAACTAGGTCTGGTCTCCTAGCCGGGATTAGGTGATCCGTCTGTTATTATTATTATTATTATTATTATTATTATTATTATTATTATAGCATTTTTCACACCAGCGTTAGCTGATGGTATTTCACTGGAGTCTGAGACGGTATCGATTTTTGCTCTGATTTCCAGTTCATCTAGTCTTTATTATTATTATTATTATTATTATTATTATTATTATTATTATTATTATTGTAGCATTTTTCACACCAGCGTTAGCTGATGGTATTTCCCTGGAGTCTGAATGATAACAAGTCTCCTCAGGTCTCCAGGTCTCTTCTGAGTATTCTAACCGTTGCAGCAATGCGGTAATCTGGAGGGTCTCAGTTCTTCCTCTGATTTCCAGATCCCCCAGTCTTTTTCCCAAGCTTTTTGAGATCGTCTCAAGTGCACCAACTACAATTGATTACAATTGGTTACTTTATACCCAAGATGTTTTGTTTGATTCATTCTTGATAGGTTCTCAATTTTTTAAACTCAATTTTAAAAAACACATTTCAAGTTCATTTTTTCTATTTAACCTATAGATAGTACCCTAACAGATACTACCACTCCAGGTTAGGATGGACCTAAGATTTATTGTGATGAAGGGGTACTCCACATTACCCAGACCACCAGAATTGGAACTTAACCATCAGATAGAGTTTAACGTCATACCCAGGACAGTAAGACCCTCAGCCTTCTAGCACATGCATGATAAAAAGAGTTCAGGTATGCCATAAGGACAATAGGGTTGGGGCAGTCATATGATTGCTACGGCTTGACGTAACCAACCGATTGATCGGAATGGGCTTCTCTGACTGTCCGTCTAGCCTAAGTAAGGGTCATGTTTGTTTGGGAAGAGTTACCTCGCTTAACTATATATATTCCCATCTAGAAATCATAGGAACGAATAGATTATTTCACACAAGTTGTAGTTTTAATTTAATAACAACAACAACAACAGAAAAATCGTTGGTTGGTAATTGATTTCACTTTGACCCTCATATTACACAGCTTTTTCAACCGATATTTTCCCAAAATACCTCTTAAATTTTTTCTTAATATTATTTCTGAAATCATCAAAATTAATCTTAAAGTTTCTTTTTCTCTTTTCTTTAACTTTTCTCCCTCTCCCCCCTCTCTCCTCTCTCTCTCTCTCTCTCTTTCCCTCTCCTTCTTTTTTCTTTCTTTTCTTTCTTTCTTTCTTATTAACTTCCCCCGATGATTTCATTTGTATTTCATTCTTTTTCTTTCTTTACCAATTCTTCATTTTTTTCTTTATATTCCATTTACTCATTTCTTTTTCTTCTGATTAGTAATTCTCTCTCTCTCTCTCTCTCTCTCTCTCTCTCTCTCTCTCTCTCTCTCTCTCTCTCTCTCTCTCTCTCTCATTTTTTCAAAAGGCGTGTCAAGTCTGCCATGATGTAGGGTTAACTTATCTTTATCTTAAGCTTGTAATTCCTTTAGGAGAAAAAAAGTGTTATCCCAGCAAGAAGACCAGACCTAGTGTTGATTAAACAAAAAAGAAAGAACTTGTCAACTGGTGGATTTTGCAGTTCCAGCAGATCACAGGGTGAAGCTAAAGGAAAATGAAAAAATGGACAAATATCTGGACCTTGCCAGAGAACTGAAAAAGTTATGGAATATGAAAGTGAAAATGATACCAATTGTAGTTGGTGCACTTGGAACGGTCCAAAAAGGATTGGAAAACGGTTTGGAAAGTCTGGAAATCAGAGGAAGGATTGAAACCATTCAGAACACTGCACTGCTGCAATCTTCCAGAATACTCAGAAGAGTCCTGGAGACCTGAGGAGGTATTTTAGGATTGAAACCATTCAGAACACTGCACAGCTGCAATCTGCCAGAATACTCAGAAGAGTCCTGGAGACCTGAGGAGACTTGCTGTCACTCAGACTCCAGTGAAAGACCATCAGCTAATGCTGATTTGAAAAACTCAAAAGGAGTAAATAATAATAATAATAATAATAATAATAATAATAATAATAATAATAATAATATCCTTTTAGCTAGTATATTATGTCTGAGACCTGTCAGCTGTTCCTGTCACAGAATATTTATACTCTTTCCACAGATTATCTAACATTGCCTTAAAGGAGTTTAAAGATGAGGCATTCACTATTGATGATGGTAGTTTATTCCATGTATTCACCACTTTGTTACTAAAATAATTTTGTCTTGCATTTGCTTTACTAGAATTTTTTAAGAGTTTTAATTTATGACCCCTGGTATTGATATTTCGAGCAATGTTTAGTAGATCAAAATTCGTTGAATAAAAACCATGTGTATATTTGTAGACTTCAATCATATCCCCTCTTGTACGTCGATAAACCAAACTTGGTAAGTCAATGTTCCTAAGTCTTTCTTCAAACGAAAGGATTTTTAAATCATTCATTACGTTAGTAGCTCTCCTTTGAACTCCCTCAATGAGTTTTATGTCCTTGATGAGTCTCGGGCTCCAAACGACATTAGCAAATTCAGAATGAGGTCTTACCAATGCAGTGAATAAATTTTTCAGCATTTCTTTATCCAGGTATTCATATGACCTCCGTATTAAATCCTTTTTCATTTAAGACTATTATTTTAATAACACTGATTTACAAAAAAATATTTTTGTCTAAGGCAAGAATGTGATTAGGTGTTTTTTTAATAATTTGGGTGTGCTGAATTCAAATTTATAAACAGTTTTGCTCTATCACCTCTAGTTTTCTGTCTTTTAGATAGTCTCATTTTAGTATATACAGAGTATATACGTGCTTATTTCAACAGTTGCAGCAGCTTATTACAGATAAAACAGGATAGATAAAGAACATTGACGGAATAAATATACTTGGATGACACAATGTACACAATTCATAGTACCGCAGACAGTTAGAAATGTGTTTTCTTAGATGATCTGCTGTATTTTGCCTCCGGGATGTGACGCAGGAGCATCCAGCAGAATTCTCCCATCATGCCGGGATTCCATCTACCTTGGTAGTTGCTCTCCATCTTCGTAATGTCTTGGTGGAATCTTTTCGTCCTCATCACTCACTGCTCCAAGGCTTGGAGGGAAGAAGTTGAGGTGGCAATGGAGAAAATGAATTTTGAGTGACATTCGGCATTCCATATCCTCATAAGTCGTTAGCAACTTCTCAATACCGTCTTGGTAATTTGGTACGCATGTGTTACCAAGGAAGCCACTACAGACTGACTTAAATGCTTCCCATGCTCTCAGTTACTTTAAGGTAAGAAGCTCCTCAAAATCAGTATCCTTCATCACTTCTTCCTGCTGCGCTGCGAGGGACAACAACCTCCTGCACTGACTGCCAGATCACTATTGGCTGTTGATTGAGACGTGTTGCCTACGCTTAACTGCCAAAATCCGTCTTGATATATAGCTATATATGTGAAAGTAAAATGGAAATTAAATATGATATATTGAAAAAACAAAGGATGTTTACAAATGCATGGGCTCATCAGGAGAGAATGTGCAAACCGTTTCGGGGCCTTCCTCTCGACGGTTTAAAAAGCAACACCGGCCCTACCTCACTGATGTGAGGACCCTCGCAATATCTGCATCAGTGAGGTAGGGCCGGTGTCACTTTTTAAACCGTCGAGAGGAAGGCCCCGAAACGGTTTGCACATTCTCTCCTGATGAGCCCATGCATTTGTAAACATCCTTTTGCATATTCTCTCCTGATGAGCCCATGCATTTGTAAACATCCTTTTGCACATTCTCTCCTGATGAGCCCATGCATTTGTAAACATCCTTTGTTTTTTCAATATATCATATTCATAGCTATATATGTATAATGTAATACTATCACTTACATTTATTGCATAATAACTAAAAAAGAAGACATAAGTCACACAATATTAGAAATTAACCCTGAATGCATATACGCCTTTATGTACAGTATGTGTACAAAATGTACAGTATGCATATCTAAAAAAAACTAGAGGTGATGAGTAAAAACGGATTTCAAATCTGAATTCGGCATCCACAAATTAGGTTAAAACAGCTATTATTGTGCTTGGCTCAATTTCTTAGTAAACCAGTGTAATTAGAAAATAAAACACATTTGAACGAAACTTTTAGTTTTTGTATCTTCTTTGCTTTTATTCATTTATACAATTATCATGCATGGTTTTAGCAATTTTTTTTCTTTTCTTTTTTTTTAAATATCAAAGCAAAGACAAAAGACGGGGTATAACATAATTTTTGGTCAGGGAGTCGTACATATACTCAAACGTATTGACGGCGCTATGTATTTTTGATAGGTTTGTCCTGGGCATTTAGAACTGTTGTAAAAACTAAAAAAAAAAAAATATTCCTGCAGGCCGTTTATCAAATCGGCCGGAAAAAAAATTGAAAATAAAAAAAAATAAAAAAAGTGATATCTTTTTTCACACGAATCTTGACACTAACTCTTGAGATATTTGATAAACACACTTAGACATGTTGCGTCTATCATCGCATAAAAATAACTCATTCGTTATTTTGACCATCCAAAACGGTCCTGGTGTTTTTTCGGGGTACGGTAATTCATTCCACAAATTGACGAAAAACATAATTCTTTCAGGAGTTCATCTCTTTTTTTTTTTTTTTATCTATTTACAAATTTTGTCATTATTTTCAGAATTTCTTGCAAATTTCCTTCGAAAAAATTCCACTTTGAGAGTTATCTATTTCATCTATCCCCACCTTCTCTTTCTCTCTGTCCTTCCCACTTTTTTCTTTCTCTTTCTCTTTCTTTCTTTCTCTCTCTCTCTCTCTCCCTCTTTCTATCTCATCCTCTAGCTCTCTTTAGTAGTCATTTAATTTATCTCTCTGTCTCTCTTCTCTCTTTTTACTCTCTCTCCCTCTTTCTTTCTCTCTCTTTCTCTCTCTCTCTCTCTCTCTTTCTATCCCTCTATCTATCTTTTTGATAGTCATTTATTCCCCCCCTCTCTCTCCTCTCTCTCTTTCACTGGCTCCCATTCTCTCTCTCTCTTTTTCTGTGTCTTTCCCTCTTTCTGACAGTCATTTATTTTCTATCTCCCCCCTCTCTCTCTTTTTTTCTCCCCCCTCTTTCTCTCCCCCCTCTCTCTCTAAAATCCGGGATTCGTTCAAATGCTGAACCAATATTTGTCTGAGTTTTTGAAATGTGGTTTTGATAATTTATATTATTTAGATTTTTCGGACTCTTGCCCTCATATCTATTGTTGTATATAAAATTTTCGGCCGATGTGCTCTCAGGTCTTCAGGTATTTCTTGTCATATAGAATACATAATATATGTGTCATGAGTATGACAGAAAATGGCATCTAGTGAAGTTCCAATTCTGGAGCTCTGGGGAATATAAAGTGTCCCTTCATCGCCATTACTCCCATATCCACTCTTAGATGGAGTGGTAGTATATGTTCGGGTCCCATCTATGAGTTAGATAAATCAAAAAATTAGTTTTTAAAATGTGTTAATTTTTTTTTTTTTTTTTTTGGTTAAAAAAATTGAATACCCATCAAGAATGAATAAAACAAAATGCTATTTCTCTGAATGTTTGAGATGAGGCTTGATGATTAGTATTATCTGCGTTATTCGGACTATTGTCCTCATCTTCACTGTTATCTGTACAACGTTTCGGCCGATATGCCCTCCGGCCCTCTTCAGGTATTTTTTGTCCGAACTCGGGAAAAATTCGAAAAGAAGGTTCCCGAGTCCGAGAAAGTTTTCGAGTCTGAGAAGGTTCCCGAGTCCGACAAGAAATACCTGAAGAAGGCAGGAGAGCATATCGGCCAAAACGTTGTACAGATAACAATGAAGATGAGGACAATAGGCCGAATAACGCAGATAATACTAAAACAAAATGTCTTCGACATAAAATTACCCACCACGGGTTGACATGCCTTAAAATTCACTTAACCAATAAATTTAACATAACAGAATGAGAACAATCAACCCCAATGGATTAAATAAAGGGTTCGGTTCGAAGTTGCATAGAGGTTCTCGATTCCGATATGAAGGTTCCCGCGTTGGACAAGAAGGTTTCAGAGTTCGACAAGAAACTTCTGAAGAAGGCCGGGAGCCACATCGACCGAAACGTTGTATATATACCAATACAGACATAGGTCAACAGTTCAAAAACTCTAAATAATGCTTGACTAATGTTTAAAAAAAGGGTAGTTGGAGCTCGAAGAAGTACAAAACTGAACGCCAAGAAAGAACAATCTTTGATCTTTTAACAAAACTTTAAAGACAAAAAAAAACATATTTCGCATGAATGTTGAAGACTTATTTATATATCAATAAAAAATAACAGATTTAGATTTTTAGCATTATAGCCTATTACAGGGAGTCTAGTAAATCTTCAGTTACTTTTTGCTGATATAATTTTGCTCTCTGACTCTGACAATAACACATATTGAGCTCTGCAAACTATGACATTTTAAAAAACCACTACATCGTAAATAAGATTATTCATCTAATCTTTGGTTTATATATATATATTATATATATATATATATATATATATATAATATATATATATATATATATATATATATAAATGAAGGAAAAACTTAAAATTTGCTTCATTACAATAATTTATTTCAACCGCATTACTGCAGCATCTTCAGGTAATGGAAAGAACATGGATCTTACCCTATATCTTGCTCTGTCCGTCCATTCACTGGCCCTAGGCACATTGAGCTCTCATATGGATTACCTGCATCAGTTTGGTTAAACCACACATGGAAAGATCCTAACATTATTTATTAAAGACGAAGCTAGCCACAAATTTATTCGAATCGTGAGAGGAATTATCAGCTATTTGGCCAACAGAAAAGTTTTCAGAACGACAACACATGATATATATATATTTACCAACCCCTCTGCATGAGCAGGATGCGACACAAGGTCAATTTCTTAAGCGGAGTTTAGCAGGTTTGAATTCAGAATTTTCCTTCTCCTAGATTGGTTACCAAGCCATGGTTAAAGAGTCTAGTCTGTTCTGCTATTTACCAATAGCTGGAGGGAGAATTGGATTCATATCTTTCCCAAGGGTATTAGCGCCATGTGAAATGCCAACGGCTTCGTCCAGGAATTGAACTCGGGTTGACGAGTCCATTTCCTACGACTCTAACCATTAGACCACACGCCTCCATGATCTAAGAGCATAGATATATCAGACTCTTGTTAATGCACTTAAACAACCTGTTTGAACTTCATATTACATAAAATAAACCATAGAAATTAACTTTTTCTGTTAATTTCACACCCTGTATTTATTATCTCCCTTTTCTGAAGCCATGCGCATACTTACGGTGGAGATATCTTCAGATTTGAAATCAGCACAAAAAATACTTCTAGAAACAGTTGAAATTTTCTCATATGAATAAAATGTCCACGGAACTAAAAAAAACTAGGTCCTTTTTAAGCCTCTGGCCCATAGCCTATCATCTTAATGTCTCTCAGAGAATCCAGCACAAGGACATTGTCAAATACAGACAGGGCACCAAGACTCACAGGCTATAAATATATTGACAAGACAGTTGGCTAACAATGCTACGTGTCGTATTTGAAGGCTGTCCCTGAAGATGTTGATGTGCCGGTGCTTTGTTGCTGCTGCTTTCATCTGGGCCTCTTAGATTCATGGCGTTGCGTCAGGGTGACTTCTGACATGAATAGTCCTCTATGAAGAGCCTGCCGCCACAGAGGGCGGTTCTGAGCCAAATTTTTCCAGCTGGAAGGGGCAATGCCAAATCATCTGAGATCGTTCTTTCAGACATCCTTGAAACGCATAATATCTATCTATCTATCTATCTATATATATATATATATATATATATATATATATATATATATATATATATATATATATATATCTTTGAAAGGAAGGAAAAACTCAACAGCGTTATTCCATAATAAATTCATTTCGACCAAAATTGGGGCCTTTATAAATCTAAGTTGATTTAACAAAGCTCCCCAAAATCAAGTCTCATCAGATTGGATAATCATCAATAATTTTGATTAATTATAATTATTGACAATTATCCATCTGATGAGACTTGATTTTGGGGAGCTTTATTAAATCACATTAGATTTATAAAGGCCTCAATTTTGGTCGAAATGAATTTATTATGGAATAACGCTGTTGAGTTTTTCCTTCCTTTCAAAGATAAATATTGCTCTAAAATCTAAAAAGATTATTATATATTGAGCTCTCAGTAGTGATTTAAAGATTCACTGTATTTATACATACTGGATCATACAATAATAATACAGTGTGTCTTAGATATCGCATATAGAATCATCCCTTACCACCAAGTTTTGGATACCTCATTCATATATATATATATATATATATATATATATATAATTCCTCACAACTTTAGATGTTTCGACAATCTTGCTTCTTTTAAGAAATTTGATTTGACTATTACCTCACATCTACTAAAACCTACGTTGAGCTGCCCAAGAGAGAATCTTCCTATTATAGTTCAATATTTACCTGGCATATTTTACCATTTATCTGGTATCTAATACATTCTATACACCACCCTCTACCTTTACCTATTCACCTATTTATCAATTCATTTAATGTAGATAACAGGGCAATTATGAGAAAAAAGGTAAATTTCACCTAATAGAATAACTACATGTCTACTTTATATGGCTAAATAAACATATAAAGATTTAGTTTATTAAATCTTATGAAAACAAAGTAAGCCTCGTGGAGTTGCTCAATTCGATGACTACTTTATATGGTTAAACAAAAATATAAAGATCTGGTTAAATTAACTTAATGATGACAACGTATGCAGCAGCAGGGTGATTGTCAATTAGATGACTACTTTATATGGTTAATAAAATAAAGATTTGGTTTAGTTAATCTAATGAAGACTATGTAAGCATAGAGATAAAAACAATGTCTAATCTATCCTGCTTTTTCGGGAATTGATCAAATTTTGTAGTCGGATGAAGATTAATTCCTGCCCTTTCTTATTCATTACTTTTATTTGCTTTTAACTCTTAACATCCTGTTGAGAATTTTGAGAAGTCCAGATCCATATTCCTATAAGGATTTATTACAAAATGGCTAAAAATGGCCTTTTCATTTAAAGTCATCTGTTATTCCCTTAAATCAAAGACTTCTAAATATGTTTAATATTACATTTAAACAAAGGCTATCATTTGGGTGAAGGGTAGGAAAACGAATGGTATAGGATGTTAAGAGTTAATGTTACTTTTATTAATTTTTTCATTTACTTATTTTTATTTATTTTTAACTAGCAAATATATGCACCCTCCGGGTGCAAGTATTTAAGTTTTAATGTAATGAAATATCGTATTAAATTAGAAAGTCTAATAAGAATGCAGATAAAAAGATTTGAAACAGAGTGGGGGTATAATAGAAAAATAGAAATGAAACTTACTCTTCCATCACTGCCGTCTTTCATTGCTGAATTTTACTTATTTAACTATTTAGTTAAATTAGGAAATAAAAATAAAATTACACTTATTTTTTCTTGTTAATGGATTTCATTTAAGATTCATTGGAGAGATTTTTGCTTATATTCATTAAAATAAAACCAAACAGTTAGAAATCAATAATATTTAATAAAATCCATTTTTAATATCAATATGCAAATTAGCCTTCCCGTTCACACTGCAAACCGCTATTTTTTGTATATATAAATACAATAGCATGTTATTAGTATGTAGATATGGACAACACTAATAAAACAGTGAAGCAATTTTATTAATAATTGAGGTTTAAATATAAATAAAATCATGAAGAATGTGATGTAAATAACTATGTTAATTGTGACTTGATTAGTAATATAGTTTCGGTTACATACAGAAAAACACACAATCTCCATTATAATAAGAATTTTTTTATTCATTTTTCATTTATCTATTTTATTTACTCATTATCTTTATTTACTTTTAATTTTACATATATTTATTTTATTTACTTGTAACACTAGTTGGGGGAAGAGATACGATGGTGAAGACGACTGGCTTGCGTCGTCTTTGAGTTATGCGATGACAGACAGACAAACAAAAAAACAAAACAAAAAAAAAACAAACAAACAAACAAAAAAAAAGAAAATATTTGGTGAATTATCGTACGACTAGCTGTAAACCTGCCCTACGAGCACAGTTTTTATTTTTGTTTGTGCTAGTATCAGAAGAAACAAACAAAAAAAAAAAAAAAGAAAAAAAAAGAAAGAAAGAAATTGGGGCTTTTGACCCGAATACAGAGATCATGGATTTGAACAATGGATTTATTGGATCATTCCTTATTTGGATATCATCAGCAACATGAACTCTTGGATCAGTTTAAGTTTAGATAACTGAATGGATTTCGCAAAAAAGGTTTTTTTTCGAGTACATAGTTTTTTTTTTTTTTGTTTATTGTTTTTTTTTTTTTTTTTTTAAAGAATATCCATATCGACTCAAAATAAGAGTCCAGTTTTAGCGTAATTCTATTTGTAAAACAAACCCCTGCTAAAATAAGAAAAAAAAATAAAGACAAACAAAAATTGGAATTTTCAACAAAAAATAAGTATGCAAAAAAAAAAAAAAGGGTAAGTACTCCGAGGTCCCGATTTGAAACCACAGAAAAATTGTGGTCATAGATCAAACTGTTCTTGAGTTAAACGATGATAGACAGGCATACACACACACAAAAAAAATGGTGATTCACAGTAAGATTCATTTTGGGTTAGCTTTCTTTCTTTCTTTCTTTCTTTCTTTTTTTGTTTCACACATAAAGTCTTTTGTATTTTTATTTTTTTTTTGCCGCGTAAAATAGTCCAAGAATTTAAGATTGTAAAGGCAAATGCCTATAAGGAATTGTCTTCAAGCTGTGATTGTTCAAAGTTAGAGATTTCAATATAAAAGAACAGTTATTACTTGATTTTACGTCTCCCTTAAAGAAAAAGAAAAAAGAATACCAAGTTCAGCAATGCTTTCATGGGTTCCATGACGTTTAGTCAAATCTGTGAGCAATATGTACAGGGATTGAGATGAATACGGTACTCGAACCAAAATGTTCAAATAATACTTATTCTATTTCCAATAAGTTCATTATTCATTTCCGGTCTCAAGTCGTTGAATCCTGACGATTTTAATAAACAAATACATGTGCCTCCTCGACACCGTAAGATCCACAGCTACGTCCTCAGATTTTACAAGCATATTTTTATTTTTTATCATGACTGAGTTGATTGCTTCATTTAAATTTTTTTTTATTATTCGACATACGAAAACTTATTCGTAATCAGATGAAGCATATACAAGGTGTGTCAAATAAGTATCAAGATTTATTTCTACTTTTTGACACACCTTGTATTCTGAAAAAAAAAATTAACGTTCCATTCATTTTTCATTTCGATCTTGGTAAATACAACTTCAATCTTGATACGTTTTTGACACACCTTGTATTTCCATGAATAATATTGAAATAGTATCTTTAAACTTATCAATTTTTTTTATATATGTTTGATCACTTGGTATCAGCCGGTAAACTCCGCGGCCTTCTTTAAAAAATATTGCTTTGTCTTTGTCGTTAGTTTTTGAGGACCTTTTAACCTATCACAGTGAATAATGTTAACTTTTTCAATTTTCTCGGGGTTAGTAAAAATGTAGATCTCAAGTTCGTATTTATAAGAGTACATTTTGAATGTTGTTAGTAGTAAGACTCCGTTTAAAAAAAAAAGAAAAAGAAAAAAAGAAAACATTTTTTGGCAATGTCTTGTAGAAAACCTCTGATATATTATATCATTAGTTTAGTCTTGCTTCTGGCTTTGCAGATATTTAATATCAAAATGGCTGTATATCAGTCAACGTCACTTCCGGTTGTTGAAGGAAATTGTTCCCCCAAAATTCACCGGAATTCTGTGATCATAGTCAATCATACTGCTTCATACTGATGTAAGAGTTATATCTTTGACGTTTCCGCTTATATATATATATATATATATATATATATATATATATATATATATATATATATGAAAAATGTGGAAGTAAATCCGACAATATATAATTTTATAAAAAATGAAAAAGACATAAAGTTTCATTAACGAGCAATGTTTAATCAGCCGACGCTGCAGTGTTTCGGTTTGTTTAACAAACCTTCCTCAGGGCCTTAGTTTGTTTAAAGAGACAGAAATTATTAGAAAAAAAAACAAAAGTCTCCAAGCCTCTGCTTTTTGTATGTGGCTATTTTTGTTGTATATCTTTCTTATTTATTTTTTTATTTTTATTTTTTTTCACATATTTGAATATCAACAAAAACAGCCACATACCAAAAGCAGAGGCTCGCAGACTTTTTTTTTCAATAATAACTTGTTTTTTCTTAAAAGCAACGAAGGCCCTGAGGAAGGTTTGTTAACAAACCGAAACTCTGCAGCGTCGGCTTATTTAACATCATCCGTGAGTTAAACTTTTTTCATTTTTTATGAAATCATATATATATATATATATATATATATATATATATATATATATATATAGGCGTGTGTTGATAGCTACTAAATTTTTTTTTTTCAAAACTTGTGTTTATCAGATGCACAAAACAAAGTCGGGGGTGTCGGTGGCGTGGGGCGCCTCTCGTCGTCTACATCATCAACCTCCAGATAATCATCTTCGTCCGTCACCCGGTCGTTCGGGTGGTAATGTTCTTCGTACTGGCGTAAGGGGTTCTGCGGCAGATGGCTGCCATGGTGCCGACCTCCGACCCCACCGCCAACACCGCCGCCACTGCCGTTGTTGTTGTTGTTGCTGCTGCTGCTGTTGTGTAAGTGAAGGTGGCGATGCGCGAGATGATGATGGAGGAGGAGGCTGCTGTTGCTATTAGCAGTGGTGGTGATGGCGCTGGTGATAAGAGGGCGGTGGTGGCTGATGTGATGATGATGGAGGTCGATGCTGTTGTTGTTGTTGCTGTTGCTGTTGCTGTTGTTGTTGTTGCTGACGGAGGTGGTGTTAGACGTGGAGGAGGTGGTGGTGATCGTGGTCGTGGTGGGCGGGGTGGTGGTGGTTTGGTGGTGGTGATGGTGGTGGTGTGTATCGTCAAGGTCGTCATCGTCATCGTCTAGATCATCGATATTGATGGGGATGTTGTCATCATCATTGGGGCCGGCCGGCCTCCTGCACAACAGAGACATAATTATGAGCTCGAGTTTTTTAGTAACACGAAAAGTTCCTTAAAACTAATTTTTCTTAGCTAATTTTAATATTAATATAATAATATATAATATATTAAGCGTAACGTATTAAAAACACATAAACAAAAAATGACTAATCAATATAAGGTATCTTGAAATATTTTAAGTTGAAAAAAAAAACCAGGTCTCTGATTGATAGTGTCAGAGTTAGAAATAATCCCAGATTTTCTTGCTAATATTATCACTTTTCAAATATTAATATAATATAT
>CM042172.1:70106887-70114387 GCA_023376005.1 Doryteuthis pealeii | reverse complement strand
AATTCTATATACAAATCAATCAAAAATTATATATAATCTTTTTATAGTCGACTTCATTTAGCTTTGTTAGAATATCATATTATACAAGCAGAACCTGTGGATATACCACATTTATATCACTAAGAAATAAAGGTTTACATATTATATGTTTGTTTTTTTTAGATTATGTGCTTAATTGAAGTCATACCTAATTTGAAAATTAATTAGTTATAATTAAATGAATGCACGCCTAATTCATTAAATTATAACTAATTAAAATATTATATGGTAGATAATTTGCATACTGGTTTTAACAAAACCGGTTGTAATTAATAATTTCTTGATGTTATTGATTTCTGATACTATTGTTTTTTCTCAAACCTGATAAAAGCAATCCTATGTATATATATTTACCAACCCCTCCGCACGAGCAGGATGTGACACAGGGTCAATTTCTTAAGCGGAGCTTAACAGAGTTTTCCTTCTCCTAGACTGGTTACCTGGCCAAGGTTAAAGAGCCCAGTCAGCCCAGTCTGCCCTGTTTTTTACCCATAGCTGGAGGGAGAATTGTATTAATACCTTTCCCAAGGGTATCAGCGCCATAGGAAATGCAAGATTATATACAAATCAATTCAAAAGAAGGTTTAATCTTTTTATATGCGCCCTTATTCAGGTTTGTTAGAATATCATATTAAATAAGCAGGACCTGTGGATATACCACACTTATATCACTAAGAAATAAAGGTTTACAAATTATATGGTGTAGATAATTTGCATACTGGTTTTAACAAAACCGGGTTTAGTAAATCATTACTTGATGTTATTGATTTCTGATATTGTTTTTTTATTCTCAAACGTGTTAAAACAATCATATGTAATTTTATATCGGAATCAATTAAAAAAATACATTTTTATATACGCCTTATTTAGTCTTGCTAGAATATTATATTAAACTAGCAGAACCTGTGGATATACCACGCTATGGATATTTAAATATTACATTTGATATGATTTCCTATGAGCTATTATGATTGTTGTTCTAGCTTTGGTATAAGGGAGTGCATATACCTTGTGTGATCAATATATAACCGGGATATACTAACATTTCTGAATATATATATATATATATATATATATATATATATATATATATATATATATATATATATATATACTAGCAACAATAAAACACCCTTCGGGCGTTGTAAAATTTCATTTTTGAAGGACATTGCCTGAGAGGGTGGAAGTTAAAAATTCAATGTCAGAGGGTTTGTATCATAAGTAAGAAAAATCCTCATATTTATTAAAGGAGTAAAAAAACAAAACAAAAAAACAACAACGTCCCTCTAATAAAATGTTGCGTGCATGTAATAATCAAACAATTATTCTGAATATATTCCACATCCATTTTACACAAAATCGTAGGTATTTATTTATTTGTAAACTTTTTAGTTAACTTCTTGTTACTGTTAAAAAAAAAGAACGAGAGTAAAAAAACAATTTTTAAAATTGTTTACTCAAATTTTGGGTGTATATAGCATAAGAATATTGTGACGTAATCTGTGACGTAGAGCTATGACGTAGTTTTTGTTACAGACAGAAATACAGACAATCTCCATTATTAATAGATATATATGTGTGTGTGAGGTATCCAAAACTTGGTAGTAAGGGATGATTCTATACGTTGAGCTTTTCTATATGATGATTCTATATGAGTTTTTCTATATGATTCTATATGTTGAGTTCCTTCCTTTCAAAGATATATATATATATATATATATATATATATATATATATATATATTATTTATATTTTTTGAAGGCAATTACACTGCGTATTATTTTCAATAATTATCGAATTTTATACGATATACGCATTGTAATTGCCTTCAAAAAATATAAATATAATATACTTTACTTAACAATGCCTCAAAAAGCAAATTATCAAATTCCATTATATATATATATATATATAATATATATATATATATATATATATATATATATAATATTCCTCCCCATCCACCAAAGATGTCTTTCTTACCAATAAAATCCTCTCAAACGCTATCCCATCCACCTGACCTCATCCCCAAATTCACCCCTCTCCCATCCACTTTCTTTCTATAAACACATGTATGATCCTTTAATGATCAAATAAACGACTGATGAATCCGAGCTCAATGTTCGGCGAAATATATCTCCTACAAATACTTTTCTGAGTTGTGTTCCTTTGTCCACATTTCCCCTCTAATCTTTACAACATATATATATATATATATATATATATATATATATATATATATATATATATATTTATTCATATATATATATATATATATATATATATATATATATACACCGAATTTTCTTCTTAATGATCTTTAAGTGTATACGTTTAAGCCTTTTTGTCGTTTTCCTTCTAACTGCCACCACCAAACACAAAACAAAAAATAAAAACAACTACAACCAATGATGAAGACCATGGACATGATTGAAATCGCTTGGGTACAATTGTTAAGGGCCGGTTTAGCTCAGTCGGTAGAGCATCCGGCAAGGAATCGCAATGTTCCTGGTTCAATACCGGCCCTCGCCAACTCAGCGTATGAGTAGCACAGGGATATGTGCGGTAAAGAGTGAGGAGCTGATGATAGGTGTAGCGCTCCACCTCAGATGCTAAGATAATCTCCTCGGTCTAGCGCTAGTGAAAAGGGGGTAGACTCCCTCGCTGTATGGCTGATACCGACATTAGGCCGCCCCGACGATTTTACTTACTTTTACTTTATAATTGTTAAAGATCAATTGTTGGGCATGAAAATACATTGAATAAATCTTATCTATTTAACGTCTTTATGAAAATCTGAGTTACATTTGGTCGATTTCAACGAGAAGGGACCTGTTTTGACCACGACAATTGTTGTTGTTATTGTTGTTGTTGTTATTGATTCCAGACGATTAAAAAAACGTAACAACAGATAGTCTATATGTGTCAAGAAAAGGGGAAGGAGGTCACGGCATTATTGAAAAATGATGCGACAATTCAAACATTCGAAGAATACTTTACTAAGAGCAAAGAAATGTTAATTGCAGCAGCCAACAACATGAACAAATCTTATTATAATGGAGATTGTGTGTTTTTCTGTGTGTAACCGAAACTATATTACTACTCAAGTCACAATTCCCTTAGTTATTTACGTCACATTCTCCATGATTCTATTTCTATTTAAACCGCAATTAATAATAAAACTGTTTGACATTATTAATACTGTTGGCCTTACCTAAATACTAATAACATGCAATTGTATTTATATATACAACAAAATACCAGTTTTCAGTGTAAACGTAAAGCTAATTTGCATATTGATATTAAAAAAACTGATTTTAATAAAAATGTGTTTGGTATTATTGATTTCTAATTGTTTGGTTTTATCTTAATGAATATGAGTAAAAATCTCTTCAATAAATCCTAAAAGAAATTCATTAACAAGAAGAAATAACTGTAATTTTATTCTTTACTTCCTATTTTAATTAAATAGTTAAATTAGTAAAATTTAGCATTGAAAAACGGAAGTGATGAAAGAGTAAGTTTCAGTTGTTCTATTTTCCGATTATACCCCCTCCGTTTCAAATCTTTTTATTTGAATTCTTAATTAGTTTCATTAGCCTGTCTGATTTAATCTAATATTTTATTACATTTAAACTTAAATACTTGCGCCCGGAGGGTGCATATATTTGCTAGTACAAAGAATGGAAACAAAAACAACAGTATGGATACTTTCTACGAATAACTAGAGAGATCGCATATAAGAAAACGTATTTGATGCCAATTCGAACACTATATTTTCCCGCCGAAACATCTAAAGAAAATGAAAGCAATAACTATAATATATAAGTGTCTACTTGGGTGTGCTGGCTTTAACAGATACCACTTCGATATTACTACTTACTACTTAACAATAATAAGAACGGCAATAATACTAATACTAATTCTAATAATGGGACTAACAGAGCGCTGGCCAGCTGCATTCTGGGTAGGCTGCTGCAGGTTTCAAAGCGCGCCAAACATTAATTGAATGTCCGGTCCGCCATTTTCCAAATTGCTTCTCGTTCAACACCGAAACATGGGCGACTTGCTAATGGATATTACATTCGTCGGCGGAATCTGGAGGTGCTATTAACTTGGTGAAATTACCAAGACCCTTTCCCAGCAACCCCCCCCACCGACAAAGCTCTTCTGCCCGTTCGACACTCCATCACTTCTTCCAGCCGTAGAGACCGCATTATCAACGCTGTTCTTGTCGGCTGTTCGGCCATTTTGTTTGGTCTTCGTGGAGCCCCGTGTTTGGTTCGGCCTCTCCAACTCCCCGCCCTTCATTTTCTGAAGCGTAACCAATCAGGAATGATTCTGCCACTGATGCCGATATACGCATCTCGGTTTTTGGTTGGGAATAGGTGAGGCAGACTGGCCGCTAGTTTGATGTGAGTACAGGAAGGTTTGCTTTGTTTTCGATTAAGAAAGGTGTGACAAGAGAGAACTCGGCGGTAAATGCATTGAACTGTGAAAGTTTTGTGTTCCGAGTCCACAACCCTGATTGCAACGATATTAAAAATCTGTATCTTTCTTAACCAGAAACTTTTATCATTATTATTATTTCACTCCTTGTGTAAGCTGATGGTCTTTCACTGGAGTCTGAGTGACAACAAATCTCCTCAGGCTTCCAGGACTCTTCTGAGTATTCTAGCTGATCTTAACAATGCTGTTGTCTGGATGGTCTCAATTCTTCCCCTGGTTTCCAGTTACTCTAGTCTTTTTTCTAAGTTTTTTGGACTGTTCCAAGTGTACCAATTACAAATGATGTCACCCTCTCATATTATTATTATTATTATTATTATTATTATTATTATTATTACTAGCAAATATATGCACCCTCCGGGTATTTAAGTTTTAATGTAATGAAATATCGCATTAAATTAGAAAGCTAATGAAACTGAATAAGAATGCAGATAAAAAGATTTGAAACAGAGGGGGATATAATCGAAAAATAGAACAACTGAAACTTACTCTTCTATCACTCTCGTCTTTCATTGTTATTTTTTCTGATTTAACTATTTAGTTAAAATAGGAAGTAAAGAATAATATTACAGTTATTTCTTCTTGTTAATGGATTTCTTTTAAGATTTATCCCCGAGATTTTTGCTCATATTCAATAAGATAAAACAAACAATTAGAAATCAATAATACAAAGCAGATATTTATTAAAATCAAATTTTTGATATCAATATGCAAATTAGCCTTCCCATTCCCACTGTGAACTTCTATTTTGTTGTATATATAAGTACAATTGCATGTTATTAGGATGTAGATAGGGTCAACAGTATTAATAATATGAAACAATTTTATTAGTAATTGAGGTTTAAATAAAAATAAAATCATGGAGAATTTGATGTAAATAACAAAGGGAATTGTGACATGAGTAGTGATATAGTTTCGGTTACAGACAGACAAACCCACAATCTCCATTATAATAAGATAAGATTTCACTCCTTGTGTAAGCTGATAGTCTTTCACTGGAGTCTGAATGACAACAAGTCTCCTCGGGTATCCAGGACTCTTCTGATATTCTAGCTGATCTTAACAAAACTGTTGTCTGGATGGTCTCAATTCTTCCCCTATTCTCTT
This sequence comes from Doryteuthis pealeii, assembly GCA_023376005.1. NCBI lineage: Eukaryota > Metazoa > Mollusca > Cephalopoda > Myopsida > Loliginidae > Doryteuthis > Doryteuthis pealeii. The sequence continues at coordinate 70,108,732 of CM042172.1, read as the reverse complement.
TTCTAAGTTTTTGGGGACTGTTCCTAGTGTACCAATTACAAATGGTGTCACCCTCTCATATTATTATTATTATTTTATTATTATTATTATTATTATTATTATTATTCACTCCATTTGAGTTTTCACATCAGCGTTAGCTGATGGTCTTTCACTGGAGCCTGAGTGACAGCAAGTCTCCTCGGGTCTCCAGGACTCTTCTAAGTATTCTAGCAGATTGCAGCAGTGCAGTATTCTGGAGGGTCTCAATCTTTCCTCTGATGTCCAGATTTTCCAATCCCTTTCCAATCCCTTTGAGACTGTTCCAAGTGCACCAACTACAATTAGTATCACTTCGACTGTCATATTCCATAACTTTTTCAGTTCTCTGGCAAGGTCCAGGTATTTGTCCATTTTTTCATTTTCCTTCAGCTTCATCCTGTGATCTGCTGGAACTGCAAAATCCACCAGTTGACAAGTTCTTTCTCTTTTGTTAATCAGCACTAGGTCTGGTCTTCTTGCTGGGATAAGGTGATCCATTTTTATTTCAAAGCCCCAGAGAATTTTATGTGTTTCGTTCTCAAGAACAGATTTTTTGCATAATTCCCAGTGCATCACCTTCCCAAATCCAGTCGTGTCTAGTTTTGTACTCCCGTTGTGCTAGTTTGCTACATTCGCAGAGTACATGGTTTACAGTCTCATCTCTATTACCGCATAGTCTACATTTACTATTTTGTTGGGTCTTATCAATTTTCGCTTTGATATAGTTTGTCCTTATAGCATTATTTTGTGCAACAATTATTATTATTATTATTATTATTATTATTATTATTATTATTATTATCATTTGCAAACGTTTGAGGGACGACGGTGTCCACAAAAATATACAGAGACCGTCTCCGATTCCATTTGAATTTACACTTAATACGGTCCTAGTTTAGTTTGCAAAGTTATATAGTGCACATTACATATAAATAAATAAATAAATATATCTATACATATATAAAGGGAAGTTGTGTGTATGTGTATGTCCGGAGGAAACTTCGAAAATAAAACAATTAAAGACAAGTAAATATATATACACATTGAATATCACGAGGTCTTGGTTTTTGAGCAAAAATAATGAAGATTTGATTTATATTCGTGAAGATAATTAAAAAATGAAATTTAAATGATCAGCATGGATTTTTTTGCATTTTGTATTTTAAATAGGAAACATTAATTTTTCTTTTCAGATTGACTTTTTTACATATGGATTTTAATGGGGCATCCTGTGAGGATCCATCTCGCGATTTAACAATGATGGATCTGTGAGACTACCTTTTTACCCCTCCCCCTCTACCCAGGCGATGCCGGGTAGCCGCTTCTCGTAAATAAATGAATAAATAAAGAAAGAAATAAAGAACAAGAACAAAAACAAGAAGAACAAGAACAAGAACAAGAACTTTCTTGTGGGGTACTGCCTCTTGCGTAATACCCATCAAATTTTCAAAGCGTTTCGTTAGAGTACAGGTAGCTATGCAGCCATACACTGATTGAAGAACATACACTCCCATGACTTAACTCTCTGCCTACCAAATTTTCACCACGGCTGTACACAATTTTCTTTGTATGTTTTACCTGTATGAAAGGATATTTCAAAGTTAACTGTCTATTCACATCAGAACACAAATATATTCAAACACAGATGGCAGAGAAGGTGACGTAGTGGTATTTCAGTGTAAACAAGTGACACGTGCGACAGCCGCTGTCAGTGGTTTACGTTAGGATCGCAGTTGTGGGAGAGCTGCTCTTAAAGTAGACAAGGAGTTACTGAATGACGACTGAGAATGACAGAGTCCAAGATATCAGTATTTTTTATTAGCCAAT
>CM042172.1:70086887-70094387 GCA_023376005.1 Doryteuthis pealeii | reverse complement strand
ATTTAATTGCCTCCTTACTTCTTTTTCATTTCTTTTACTCTCTCTCTCTTTCTCTCTCTCTCCCTCTCTTTATCTCTCTCTCTCTCCTCTCTTTCTCTTTCTCGATCTCTTTCTCTTCCTCTCGTTCTCTTTCTCTTTCTCGTTCTCTTTCTCTCTTTCTCCCTCTCTTTTTCTTCTCTCTCTCTCTCTTTTCTCTCTCTCTCTTTCTCTCTCTCTTTCTCTCTCTTTCTCCCCCCTCTCTTGCTCTCTCTCTCTTTCTTGTTTTCCATTGAACTCACAGTACATTTTCTCTTTATATATATATATATATATATATATATATATAGTAAATGAAGAGAAACTCTAAACTTGCTTCATTACAATAATTTATTTCAACCGTATTAATATGGCATCTTCAGGTAATCACAAGAACTTGTGATTACCTGAAGATGCCGTATTAATACGGTTGAAATAAATTATTGTAATGAAGCAAGTTTAGAGTTTTTCTTCATTTACTAAATTTCTTGCTCTGTCCTGTTACTCACTGGTACTAGGCACATTGAGCTCTCCTTATGGTCTACCTGCATCAGCTTGGTTAAACCACACATGGAAAGACCCTAACTACGGAAAAAAACCCATAAAAACTATATATATATATAAAGAGATATTGTTGAAATATTGGAATATCGCATACACCTTATTATGCTTATAATTAAGAAATGCAGAAAAATTAGTTTTTTTAAATTTTTATTAATTAAGGGATATAATTCGATAACTTTTCTCAGCATGGAAAAATAACATACCATACCATTTTGGAATCAGGCCAATTCCGTGAACAAATTCCGTTCCGAATCCAGACTTACAATCCTGAAATTTGGGATTCCCTCCTTTTAATTTCTGCAGTTTTGGGTGATGTCTTTTTTTTTTGTACTATAAGGTTTTATCGTGTAAGATTATATTCGGAATTAAATTTGGAAAGATTTGACTCTGACTAGGAAAACCAAAAATGTTCTTATATCATGCAGCTTTGCAATAAGTTCCATATATATAAAATTGATTAAATCGAACTTAACGGACCTAAATTCCACCATCCTATGTCACCCCACCGAAAGGGAAAAAATACCAAAAAAATCAGGGAATTAACCGAATTTAATGAAATTTTCATGTAATGAAATAGCATTTAACGTATATACTCGTGGATCATGCGATTTTCCGAAATCAAGGTTTCGCCCTATAATAAGGGATGGTATCTTGCGTGCAAATAGTTGGCAAAGACTAGACCTAATCTGTATCTGGCATATGGAACAACCCCTTAATTTAGGCTGAAATCTAAATCGCAGAAAGTTACATACGGTATTATCTATCTATATCTATATCTATATATTATATATATATATATATATATATATATATGAGAAGTAAATACATAAACGATGTGTTTTTGATATGGCTCTTTTTAGCCGACAATTTTTGGGAGAATATGTGCTTAATTGAAGTCGTATCTAATTTTGAAAATTAATTAATTAATAATTAATCAATTAGGCGGGCATACGTACTCAAATGAAAGGCTAAACAAATCGAAAAAATCAATCTATGTATGTACATTTCGGCCTATTAGGCCTCATCAGCAAAGCGGTCTTCCTATCTATAGCTCTGCTGATGAGGCCTAATAGGCCGAAATGTACATACAGAGATTGATTTTTCTCGATTTGTTTAGGCACATATTCCCCCCTCCCCCCAAAAAAAATATATATGAATCAGTTTTTGGTAGAGGAAAACTTATATAGTAGTAAAATTGGAGGAATCATATGTATGTAGGGAGATCATACAAGTTATGAGATGGTAATATTTTATTACGAAAATAAAATACAAAATGTGGGGAATACGAAGGCCATTTCGACCGGTTCTTTTTCAAGTATAAACAACTTCAGTTTCGGAGATCTTCTCTAGAAGAGATTTTTATCTCGAAATATTAAGAATTATTTAAAAGAATTACAGATTAACAAACAACACCATAGTTACCGTACTTTTATTTACACTTGCATTGTGATAGCCTTCAAAACCAACCACCAAGCCAATATAAACGTAATGCTTTAAGAAAATTATAAAACCCTGACACACAGACACACAAACACAGACACAGACACACACACACACACACACACACACACACATATATATATATATATATATATATATAATAATATATATATATATTTTAGGATCTAGTATATTCTCTAATTGAAAATTCTTTAAAACTAGTATATGTTTTAAAAGCCCTGATATAAAAACACCGTGCTTTTCGGAGATATATCTTGCATCTTTTAGTGAATGATACCATTCAAGTGTATGTGTGTGTGTGTGTGTGTGTGTGTGTGTTGTGTGTGTGTGTGTGTGTGTTGTGTAAAGTAATCGAAATGACTGGTAAGTGAGGGATGATTCTATTTGAGATCATCGAAATCTCACTGTACAACCATATTGTATGCTATTGTATATTTTTACGCATTGTATTGCCTTCGAATTTTATTATTTTATACATACTTAACAATGCTTCAAGCAAATTACCAATACTTTTATATAATATATATATTATATATATATATAATATATATATATATATATATTTAGGATCTAGTATATTTCTCTAATCTAAGGATTCTTTAAAACTAGTATATATGGTTTTTAAAAGCCCAGATATAAAGACACCGTGCTTTTCGGAGATATATCTTGCATCTTTTAGTGAATGATACTATCAGATATGACTCAAGAAAGGAAAACAATCTCAAAGTAAAATAGAACAAAAGCACAAAGAAAGAGAAAATTCAAACACTACAAGAAAGATGGACATATGTTAAGCCAAGCACTCAGTTGTTTGTGGTCTACGGAGACTTCCCGCCGGAACTGTTGGGCTGGAAACCTATCTTGCAATATTCCCTAGCTAAAGTGCAGAAAAATGTAGATATGTTAACGTTCAAATATGTTTTGCCCTTGGAGCAGGGTGTGTTCAGGTAATATATGACATGTTTGTATGTGTGCAAGTGCGTATCTGTATGTGCACTTTTCTTTTATTGGGAATGGTTTCAGTGTTCGCTGGTCAAAACAGTTAGGGAACTTTGACATGTAATATACAATATATTGATAAGGATATTTTACCACCATTTCTCTTTCACTTAAAAATACACACACATGTTATATATATATATATTATATATGTGTGTGTGTGTGTGTGTGTGTGTGTGTGTGTGTGTGTGTGTGTGTGTAAGGGAGAAAAATGGATATAAATCCGACAGATATATTGAGTAGATAATTGGAAGCAAAGTATATATATACTTTGGTATGGATGGAATTTATCATGGTTATGGATGAAAACATGTTGACAAATAACTATAATACATTTCATCCATACCAATGTATATATTTTTTTCTTCCACATATCCTTACATATCTATACTAGCAAATATATGCCCCCTCCGGGTGCAAGTATTTAAGTTTTGATATAATAAAATATCATTAAATTAGAAAGGCTAATGAAACTGAATAAGAATGCAAATAAAAAGATTTGAAACAGAGGGGTGTGATTTAAAAATAGAACAACTTTGAAACTAACTCTTCCATCATCTTCCATTACTCCCGTGTTTCATTGTAAATTTTCCTAATTTAGCTATTTAGTTAAAATAGGAAGTAAAGAATAAAATGACAGTTTATTCTTCTTGTTAATGGATTTCTTTAAAGATTTATCCCCGAGATTTTTGCTTATATTCAATAAGATAAAACTAACAATTAGAAATCAATAATACTAAGCATATATTTATTAAAATCACATTTTTAATATCAATATGCAAATTAGACTTCCCATTCACACTGTAATACGCTATTTTGTTGTATATATAAATACAATTGCATGTTATTAGGATGTACATATGGTCAACAGTCTTAATGATGTAAAACAATTTTATCAATAATTGAGGTGTAAATAAAAATAAAATCATGGAGAATGTGATGTAAATAACAAAGGGAATTGTGATTTGAGTAGTAATATAGTTTCGGTTACAGACAGAAAAGCACACAATCTCCATGATGATAAGATATATATATATATATATATATATATATATATATATATTAGGAAAAATGAAAAAACACAGTGTTTATTGGCCGACGCTGCAGTGTTTCGATCTATTAATTAGATCATCTTCAGGGCATTTGTTGGTATATGGAAGGTGATAATAAATTATTTATCACAGAATAACAAGAAAAGCGAGTGGTAGTTATGTGTATTCAGTTTAAAAAATTTTTGAAGTTTGAAAGAAGAACGGTTTTGAAATATGACGTCAAATATTCTATTTTACGGCGTTCAAAACCGTTCTTCTTCTACGATTTTGTGGAAAATTGATGTGGAAAATATTCAAAATAATTGTTTGATTATTACATGCATGCAACATTTTATTTGAGAGGGACGGGGCTCAGTTTTCATTTAAAATTGTTTCATTTTTTCTTTCCCCTTTAATAAATATGAGGATTTTGCTTACTTATGATACAAACCCTCTGACATTGAATTTTTAACTCCCACCCTCTCAGGCAATGTCTTTACAAAAAATAATTTTACGACGCCCGGAGGGTGTTTTTTTTTTTTGTTGCTAGTAAAACTAATAAAAAACCCAATTTTTGGCGTGCCGTAAAATCCAACCAACGGACAGGATGCGAAACAAGCTCAGTTTTCAAACGATACATTGGCTTTAATTTTTAATGTTTACTCGTGTAGATTTTAATATTTGTATTCTGTGCTCATACACAACTGTTTCAAAATATGCATCTATTTATATTAAAGTTTACATTTATCGATCAATATCAGTCTGTGTATCGATCTATTTAAGTCTGTTTACCAAGGCTTCGATAAATGTTCATTCTTTTTTTTCATATTCTGTATCGATCCAACTAATTGTGGTTGAAGTTAGTTGATACAATATTAGTTGATACAATATCTTCATACAATCATAATATATGCAGCTCTCACACTTATTCTCTCTTCCTCTCTGTCTGTCTGTCAGTCTGTCTGTCTATGCTTCAAGCCAATTATCAAATACTATTATATATATATATATATATATATATATATATATATATATATATATATATATATATGAATAAATGGATACCTATTTTATATATAATTTTCTTTTTTATTTGGACAAGTTTTATAGTGTTAAGCGATTATTTCAGATTGTGGCAAACCTCTCCGTCATTTTTTTTTTTACATTGGTCCCCCATGAGAAGTTTGGTAGTATATTTTTACTAACAGATTTTTTTGCCGAGTTCTTCTTACCGCAAGGGTTTACTAATAAGGTTAGTACTATATATATATATATATATATATATATATATATAGAGAGAGAGAGAGAGAGAGAGACAGACAGACAGACAGACAGACAGACAGACAGAGAAAGAGAGTGAGATATCATTTCTCATTGATAGGGCTGATGTATAATGTAAAAGTATCGTTAACAACATGAGAGTTTTCTTGTATTAAATGATTTAAGTATTAGATAAATATCTTCTTTTAAATATATATATATATATATATATATATATATATATATATATATATATATATATAATTTTTATTTTTCTATTTTTATTTATTTATTTTGCACTGTTTACGTCTATTTTATTATAGATTTTATTTATCAAATTAGATACAAGATAAAAGTTACTTTTAAATATCCAAATGAATCCATCTCTGATAGATCGTTCATTATCTCACTCTCTCTCTCTCTCTCTCTCTCTCTCTCTCTCTATATATATATATATATATATATATATATATATATATATATATATATATAACCTAATATATATAATCAATTTAAAAGAAATCACTTCAATATATCAACTATATATATATATAAATATAAAATATATCTACTATATATTTACTTAAAGAATATTACTCTACTAAAACCTATTTAGGTTTCGAGATTATTTCATTGCTATCATTCCCAAAATAAATTCTAATATATATATATATATATATATATATATATATATATATATATATATATATATATATATATATAATTTCAAATAGATTTTAGAAAACCTTAAATATCTCCCGTTATTTCTTCCGAAAATATTTTGGTCATTAATTTTCCTGGTACAATATTTGAAAATTTTCAGAACTTAAAATTAAAAAAAAAAAAACAAAACAAAAACAATTATTATATTTTGTTTTTCATGCATAATTCTAATTTCTATTTCTTATCATTTTTTGTTATTATTACTAGAAAATATATGCACCCTCCCTGCGCAAGTATTTGATATTTATTGTAATAAAATATTATATTAAATTAGAAAGACTCATGAAACTAAATAAGAATGCAGATAAAAAGATTTGAAATAGATTAATATTTGAAAAATAGAACAACCGAAACTTACTCTTCCATCACTCCCGTCTTTCATTGCTAAACTTTCCTAATTCAAGTATTTAGTTAAATTAGGAAGTAAAGAATAAAATAACAATTATTTATTCTTGTTAATGGATTTGTTGTAAATGGATTTCTTTTTTTTTTATAAAAAAAAATGGTTATTCATTGGTTATTTGGTCCCAACATCCTTTTATTTGAATAAACATAAAAAAATAAGGCTGACTTCTGATTTAGATCGGAAAATTAAAGCGGAAAGTTTTTTAGTGGTTCCCAATGACAGTTTAACTACAGTCTATGAATTAACATTTTGCGAATTCGGTTACGGTTTTAGGGGAATAAGGTTGTTTTTAATTACGTATTTAAGAAAATAAACAACAAAAAAAACCAAATTACTATACATTTAATGTTGAAAAATATTCTTTTAAACTAAGTTTAATTTAAATTATACATTGCAATACTAACACAAACAACTGTCTCAATAATAGATTCAATAATTAATTTCAATGGTTAATTAAATGTATAGTAATTTTTTTTTTTTTTTAAGCAATACGTAATTAAAAACAACCTTAATCCCCTAAAACCGTAACCGAATTCGCAAAATGTTAATTCGTAGACTGTAGTTAAACTGTTATTGGGTACCACCAAAAAACTTTCCGTTTTAATTTTCCGACCTAAATTAGAAGTCAGCCAAAAATATTTTGTAAATAAAACCTATTTTCATTTAAATAAACATATCTGTATTTCTCTTCTGATTAAATAAAAACTATTTTAATATAAAAATTCGTCTTTCGTTTAAAGTTTTTTAAACTTAAAAAAATTCAAATTGAATTAACAACAAAATAAAATAACAATGTTTTTTTATCAAAATCGCAAACTATTTTAGTATAAAAACATGCCTTTGGTTTGTAAATATACATGAACAAACTTTTTAAAAAAATCTTTACAGTGAAATTAATGCAAAAAATTTTCGTCTGTTGCGTTACGTTAGAGACGAAGCCATATCATAGCTACGCCTCCGGAGATTCTGGAGCCCCAGAGTCGCTTAAAAACGGAGACAAAAAATGCTTTGGTGCGTGGTGTGCATGAATCACTGTTCTTA
>CM042172.1:70068081-70083081 GCA_023376005.1 Doryteuthis pealeii | reverse complement strand
ATATATATATATATATATATATATATATATATATATATATATATATATATACGATTGTTTAAAACAAATTGAGATCAGTTACGAGTTTCAGACGCAGGCTCTTCAGATGGGTTGTCTATACACAGGACTGATGTCTATGTCTGTAGACTATAGAATTCAACTGCATTCAACTAAATAAATAGATACTTTCCAATACCTTATGCAATATTTAAGTCACGAAGGTAAATGTCGCCACGAGGGTAAATATTGACTTTGTAATATGGCGCCAGATGGAGTCGCGTGGCTATGTAAATAGTCACGTGACTTAAATATTGCATAAGTTTTCTTTTTTCTTTTTTTTTTTTGTCTTTTTTTTTTAGAACAGATATTAATTCAGTTGAATTGAATAGACTTCAGACGTATAAAAGAAAAGCTCACCTGAAGATGAGACGTTGTGTCTGAAACTCAGTTGTAGGGATTGATCTTATTTTACCATGTAAATCTCTATTTTGGTGCATTGGCAAGTGGCAATGGTAGCTCTTTCTTGCTAAACTTGCCAATTTTTAAAATTCTTCAAATACGATCCATTACTCTTTCTCTCCACTTCTCTCTTTCACTATCTCTCCCCCTTCTCTTTTCATCTGACTCTCTTTTTGTTATAGGTGACACACACTATAAGACCAATGGAATGCGCCAACAGATTACTATAAATAAACAGGGATATCATTGTGATAATCAAGGAACTCAAATTAATTACAGTACCTGCTGTTGCTGAAGTGGTCACCCAATTGCACATATACAGGTACTCAACACAAGTTGAGCTATATCAGAATATTCAACCTTGATTTTTTTTCAGGGTACATTATGCAGATTAGTTGTTTTTTTTTTTGTTGCGGTAAATGACCCATTCAGATGTCACTGAACTCGAACGTTGATGCTGGAGTTAGCTGACAATTTCTTGTTGTTTGGAGTCTGGAAACCAGCTTGGGGTTCTGCCTTGTGCCATTTAGAGTTTTCAGTAATTACACAAGGCCAGTGATTTTGTAGTTTGTAACTTTAAAAACAACAGGTTTATATAATTGCTACACGGGGAGATTTTCGTGCTCATTTCATGTTACGTCTGAATGATGCTATTCCGGATATAATTTTCAATCCATAGCAGTAGGTAGGTTTTCTTTTCTACCTCCTCCCTCATCTCTCTTCCCATCTGATTTCCTTCTCATCTTCTCCAAAGATGTCTCCTATAACCAATCAAATATTTCCCTCACTACAAACCTTACCCACCTACCTACTTCCCCCTTCTATAAAACACTTGTATGATCTGAATAATTCAATAAAAACTGATGAAGCCGGTTCAAACCCCAGCGAAATATACTACAAATTTTTGTCTGAGTTTGCTCTTTCATTCCTCATATTTTACCTCATTCTGTCGGATTCATTCCAACCCCCTTTTCCTCATATATATATATATATAATATATATATATATATATATATATATATATATGAGGTTTGTCAAAAAAGTATCGAGATTGAAGCTGTATTTACCAAGATAAAAATGAAGAATGAATGGAACATTACTATTTTTCAGAATACAAGGTGTGTCAAAAAGTACAAAGTTTAAAACTGTGTTTACCAAGATAGAAATGAAGAATGAATGGAACATTACTGTTTTTCAGAATACAAGGTGTGTCAAAAAGTACAAAGTTTAAAGCTGTATTTACCAAGATAGAAATGAAGAATGAATGAAACATTTCTGTTTTTCAGAATATAAGGTGTGTCAAAAAGTACCAAGTTTAAAGCTGTATTTACCAAGATAGAAATAAAGAATGAATGGAACGTTTTTTTTTTCAGAATACAAGGTGTGTCAAAAAGTACCAAGAATCTCGATAATTTTTTGACACACCTTGTATATATATGTACACACTATAAGAGGAAGGGCCGGGTTAGCTCAGTCGGTAGAGCGTTCGGCTAGAAACCACAAGGTTCCTAGTTCGATACCCGGCCTCGCCAACTCAGCGTATGAGTAGCACAGGGATCTGTACGGTAAAGTAAGGAGCTGATGGTAGGTGTGGCGCTCCACCTCAGACGCTAAAATAATCTCCTTGGTTTAGCGCTATTGAAAAGGGGATAGACTCCCTCGCTGCATGGCTGATACCGACATTAGGCCGCCCCTGACGACTTTACTTATAAGAAGAAAATAATTTTTGCAATTTACGCTATTATTCACACAGAGCTGTGAAGATGAGTCGGAGTCGTGGAGTCCGAATCGGAGTCGGAAGCACAGTCGGAGTCGGTATAGAGTTAAAGACTCCAACTTTAGATGAATCTAAACTTTATATGGCCCTAGTTATGTCTATAACGTTATAAAGTGGACACTCCTCATGAATAGATTACTAAACAAAATCATATATATATATATATATATATATATATATATATGTATATCATCTTTAACATTTATTGTAAGATAACTACGATTAACACTACATAGAAATATTTTCTAGAAACAATATATCTATACATAGGAATACGCACACTCTCTCTCCCCCTTTCTCTCTCTCTCTCTCTCTCTCTCTCTCTATCACACACATACATACACATACAGATAAATATATTATATATATATATATATATATATTATATATATATGAGGTTAAGTAAACAACAAATGTGTTTATTTTTTTAATATGGTTTTAAGCCGACAATTTTTGGAGGATATGTGCTTAATTGAAGTCATACTAATTTTGAAAATTAATTAGTTAATAATTAATGAATTTAGGCGAGCATATATGTTCAAATGTAACGCTGACATTTTCTCGATTCGTTTAGCCTTACATTTGAACATATATGCCCGCCTAAATTCTTTAAGTATTAACTAATTAATTTTCAAAATTAGGTATGACTTCAATTAAGCACATATCCTCCAATATATATATATATATATTATATATATATATATATATATATATATTATTTATTTATATTAAGTAGGCTATTACAATGCGTATAAAAAATAAAATAATGTCCAGTGTCTAATAAATTTCGAATCATATCTAATATTAATTGTAATTAGATCAAGTGCGTGGATGTTGCATGGACAATTGGCTGGTGACGTCAAAGGTATAGGAGGTATTGAGCACCTTTTATAGATTGAGAAAATAAACAAAACATACAAATAGACATGGGGTCTGGAGCGAAAGAAAATCAATACTGAAAAATATGTGGGTGGCAAATCGGTGATGTGGGGTGGGGGAGTCTTATTACTTTTTGGGTGCGAACTAATTTAGACAGTTAATAGTGGCGCTGATATAAGCGGAAAAGAAAAGCTATAACAAAAAAAAAAAAAAATGAAATGAAAAAAAAAGTACATAGCATATTGTGGAGTTTGAAATAGTTTGTACGTTTTAATAGGTCTAGCGCTAGCGAAAAGGGGGTAGACTCCCTCGCTGTCCGGATGATACCGACAATAGGCCACTTCGACAAATAAGATTATTTGTACATGTTTAGTTTAGGTGGTGTAAAGGAAAAAAGAAGGAGAAAGAAAAAAGAAAGAAAGAAGAGAAAACAAAAAAGATAGAAAGAAAAGACAAAATGAATGAAAGAAAGAAAAGAAAGAAAGAATGAAAAAGAAAATGAGGCAAACTGAGGTGAAATGAAAAAAGAAAAAAAAAGAAGGAAAATGAGGGGAATAACGTGGTGTAAAGAAAAGAAAAGAAGGGAAAAGAAAGAAAGAAAGAAGAAAAAACAAGAAAAGAAAGAAAGAAAAAAAAGAAAGAAAGAAAGAAAGAAAGAAAGTAAAAAAAGAAAATGAGGCAAACAATGTTAAAAGAAAAAGAAAAAAGAAAGGAAGGGAAAAGAAGAAAGAAAGAAAGAAAGAAGAGAAAACAAAAGAAAAGAAAGAAAGACAAAATAAAAGAAAGAAAGAAAAGAAATGAAGAAAAAAAGAACAGAAGAGAAAAGAAAGAAAGAAGAGAAAACAAACTGAATGAAAGAAAAGAAAAGACAAAATGAATGAAAGAGAGAAAGAAAGAAAGAAAGAAAAGGAGAGAAAGAAAAGCAAATGGGACAAACAATGGGAAAAGAAAAAGAAAAAAGAAAGAAGGAAAAAGAAACAAAGAAAGAAGAGAAAAAAAAGAAAGAAAGAAAAGAAAGAAAAGACAAAAATGAATGAAAGGAAGAAAGAAAAGAAAGAAAATAAGGCAAACAATGTGAAAAGAAAAAAGAACAAAGAAAAGAAAAGGAAGAAAAGAAAAGAAAGAAAGAAGAAGAGAAAACAAAATGAATGAAAGAAAAAAAGACAAAATGAATGAAAGAAAGAAAGAAAGAAAGAAAAAGAAAGAAAGAAAGAGAAAATGAGGCAAACATTGTGAAAAGAAAAAAGAAAAGAAAAGAAGGAAAAAGAAAGAAAGAAGAGAAAACAAAAAAGAAAGAAAGAAAAAAGACAAAATCAATGAATGAATTAAAGAAGGAAAGAAGAAAGAAAAAGAAAGAAAGAAAGAAAGAAAGAAAAGAAAGAAAATAAGGCAAACAATGTGAAAAGAAAAGAACAAAAAAAGAAAAGGAAAGAAAGAAAAGAAGAAGAAAACAAAAAGGAAATAAAGAAAATGTAAAATGAAAGAAAGAAAGAAAGAAAGAAAGAAAGAAAAAAGAAAAGAAAGAAAAAGAAATGAGGCAGACATTGTGAAAAAAGACAAAAGGAAAGAAGAAAGAAGAGAAACAAAAAAGAAGATAGAAAAGAAAAGACAAAATCAATGAATGAATTAAAGAAAGAAAGAAAGAACGAAAGAAAGAAGAAAGAAGAAAGAAAGAAAGAAAGAAAGAAGAAAGAAAGAAAGAAAGAAAGAAAAGAAAAAGAAAGAAAGAAAGAAAGAAAAAAAAGAAAGAGAAAATGAGGCAGACATTGTGAAAAGACAATAGGAAAGAAAGAAAGAAGAGAAAACAAAAAAGAAAGATAGAAAAGAAAAGACAAAATCAATGAATGAATTAAAGAAAGAAAGAACGAAAGAAAGGAAGAAAGAAAGAAAGAAAGAAAGAAAGAAAGAAGAAAGAAAGAAAAAGAAAAAGAAACAAAAATGTCAGACATCTAGACTGTATGAGTGATACAAATCGTTTTCCTCCTTTTGAATAAAGCAAATATTAGAATCAAATAAAAATCGTCCACTAATCCTGGATGGGGGTGGAAAATGTCATTTGGATCCTGTAGCAAATATTTGGTCAAAGATTACGAAATATTTAGATTTCCGTTGGCGTTTCTCTCTCTTGTCGCTGACACCATATCCTGTTCATCTCTCGTGATTATTATTTTCTTTTTGTTGAGTAATGGCTATACAGTTAAACATTTGAACATAGGCGACAAAAACACAACAAAAGATAAACAGGTTCGATACCTATCAGACACATTAAACGTATCTCCACATACGTCACACTCTCCCTAATGGGTACACCTGTTGGCAGTGGGTGGATTCTCGTGATGCTTAAGAACGGAATCTGGTGGCTGAGCAGTTCATGACATGCAACACTACATTTTTGCCGTTACTTAGGCTAGACGGGCGGCTAGAGAAGCCCCTTCTCTAGCCGCCCGTCTAGCCTAAGTAACGGCTCATATGCCTTTCGTCAGATAAATCGTCTTGGAAAGCTTCCAAGGCGATTTATCTGACGAAAGGCATATGATGCGTTGAAACCAATGGTAATAATCAGCCAGTAATGTATATATAATATAATATAATATAATATAATATATATATATTGCATAATATCTATATCTATATTACTTAATATATTTTACATAATATATATATGTATATATATATATATATATATATATATATATATATATAACACCAATAGTGGAGGAATCATATGTAATTAGGGCGGTAATATTTTATTATGGAATAAAATATAAAATAAAGGGGGATACACGAAGGCCTTTTCGACCGGTACTTTTCAAGTATATACACTGGCGCCAGTGTATATACTTGAAAAGTACCAGTTATAAGTTCTCCTGTACCAAATATATATATATATATATATATATAATATATATATATATATATATATATATACTAGCAAATATATGCACCCTCCGGGTGCAAGTATTTAAGTTTTAATGCAATAGAATATTGTATTAAATTAGAAAGGCTAATGAAACTAAATAAGAATGCAGATAAAAAGTTTTGAAACAGAGGGAGTATAATCGAAAAATAGAACAACTGAAACTTATTCTTCCATCAATCTCGTCTTTCATTGTTATTTTTTCTAATTTAAGTATTTAGTTAAAAGTGAAGAATAAAATGACAGTTATTTTTCTTGTTAATGGATTTTATTTAAGATTAATTGAAGAGATTTTTTGCTTATATTCATTAAAATAAAACCAAACAGTTAGAAATCAATAATACCAAGCACATATTTATTAAAATTACATTTTTAATATCAATATGCAAATTAGCCTTCCCATTCACATTGTAAACCGCTATATTGTTGTATATATAAATATAAATTGCATAGTTGTAGATAAGGTTAACAGTATTAATAATGTAAAACAATGTTATTAATAATTGAGGTTTAAATAAAAAATAAAATCATTGAGAATGTGACGTTAATAACTAACGGAATTGTGACTTAAGTAATAATATAGTTTCGGTTACAGACAGAAAAACACAAATCTCCATTATAATAATAATAAGATAAGATATATATATATATATATATGTGTGTGTGTATATATATATTAATTAAGATGTTGTTTCTTTTGAACAATCAGGAACAGTGTATTTTACATGATGACCCTCCTCTGGTTCCAATAAATGAGTGTAAATGTTGATTCCTTAAGAATTGAGCAAGCGACTACTGAGATTTGACCCAGCAGAATCATTCTATTTACAAAGAGTAGACAGTGTTCTAAAGAATCAAAACAAAACTTAATGCTTTATACTATTGAAACTTAAATGGGGGGCCCAGGCGAGGCTAGACCAGGCGACAATATCTATCATTGGTAACAAAGTAAAAATGATCGCATGAATTACATAAAAGCGTAAACCCAAACAAAAATGGAAAGTATCTATTCGACATCATCACTAAAGTTAACAAGAATACAACTATTGTTATATACATATATATATATATATATAAATCTAGTGAGTCAGACGAACCTACTATTAGTTTTGCTTAATGCTCTTCAGGGCTAAGATCTGACTAAGAGTCAGATCTTAGCCCTGAAAAGCATTAAGCGAAACTAATAGTAGGTTCGTCTGACTCATTAGATTTATCTTTATTATTAGTCAGATCTTAGCCCTGAAGAGCATTAAGCGAAACTAATAGTAGGTTCGTCTGACTCATTAGATTTATCTTTATTATTTGCTCTACTTAGGTATTGAGCACTTTTACTTATTAGCTTACTCTCCTAGCGGTTATATGAATATACATATATATATATATCTTATATACATATATATACATATAAATTGTTTTTTCTTTTGGCCAAATACTGTACCAATAGATTATTTTTGTTGGTACGACTATCTTGGTCTTTTCTTTTTACCAAATTTTTTTTTCTTCCCAGTTGATGTTTGGTAGTATATTTTTACAATCAAAACTATTTGCTGTTTTTTTTCTCTCCGCGAGGATTTACCAACACGCTAATATATATATATATACGCTATATATATATATATATATATATATATATATATATATATATATCAGCAGTTTCAGCAGTCTGGTGGTTCATATTCTTCAGTGAACTGTTGGGTACTCATGAGTCGCCCTCGACGGGAGACCCTTTCATATCATGCGACTGTATGGGACGTCGTACCAACTATTTATGAATAATAGCCTCATTGGTTGGAACCCTGCAAAGCTCTCTACTCTCTGGCTGCATTTTTTTATCGCTTCAAAATTGTTTAGCTTCATAAAATTAAATTAATTTTTCTTTAGCCTTTTAACTTTCAAGAATAATACTTGCTACCCCAGAGTGCCTGGGGCACAGGTGTCTACAGAATCTAAATTTGGTGTCTACAGAATATATGTTAGTGATATGTTTTTATTCGTTTGTACTGCAGTATAAATAACCCCTCCGCACAAGCCGGGTGTGACACAAGGTCAATTTATTTAAGCAGAGTTTAACAGGTTTGATTTCAGAGTTTTCCTACTCTTAGACTGATTGCCTACCAAGTTTTAAAAGTCCAGTCTATCCTACTATTTACCCATAGCTGGAGGGAGAATAGTTGGATACATACCTTTTCCAAGGGTATTAGTGCTATGTAAAATGCAAACAGCTTTGTCCAGGATTTGAACTGGTTCCATTTCCTACGGCTGTAACCACTACACCTCAAACCCCTCTCCATGAGCAGGATGTGACACAAGGTCAATTTCTTAATCGGAGTTTAACAGGTTTGAATTCAGAGTTTTCCTTCTCCTAGACTGGTTACCTATCCATGGTTAAAGAGCCCAGTCTGTCCTACTATTTACCCATAGCTGGAAGGAGAGTATGATTCATACCTTTCCCAAGAGTATTAGCGCTAAGTGAAATACAATTACCACGTCCAGGATCTGAAATCAGGGTGACGAGTCCATTTCCCATGCCTTTAACCATTACACCACGATTACCTTCACGCAATATCGTTGTGTATGACCCGGATAAGATTTTGTATATTATATCAATCAGTTTATATTTAGTTACGTATCTCATGTTTTTTAAAGATGTAATTGCAAAGTGTAAAAACCAATTGTATGTATATATACAACAAAATAGCGGTTTACAGTGTGACCGGGAAGGCTAATTTGCATATTGATATTAAAAATGTAATTTTAATAAATATATGCTTAGTGTTATTGATTTCTAACTGTTTGGTTTTATTTTAATGAATATAAGCAAAAATCTCTTCAATTAATCTTAAATGAAATCCATTAACAAGAAAAGATAACTGTCCGTTTATTCTTTACTTCCTCTTTTAACTAAATAGTTAAATTAGAAAAAATAACAATGAAAGACGAGAGTGATAGAAGAGTAAGTTTCAGTTGTTCTATTTTTCGATTATATCCCCCTCTGTTTCAAAACTTTTTATCTGCATTCTTATTTAGTTTCATTAGCCTTTCTAATTTAATGCAATATTTCATTACATTAAAACTTAAATACTTGCACCCGGAGGGTGCATATATTTGCTAGTATATTAAATGTTTTGTCTCACAACGTATCGGAATTGTATGACTTTGAATCTTACAACCATAACCATTACATCGTGCGCTTTCACCAATGAATGTAAGATCTATATACAAAGTGAAGTATGATAACATTAAAATGAAAAAAAAACTTTTACAGTGTAAATGACAAAAATTGCTATGTATCATCGCTAGGATTTTTTTTTTAAATTTTCAAGTCATTTTCCCTGCGTTTTTATTTTGTTTTGTTTTTTGTTTTTGTTACATAGTGTATGCGTATTCTAACCATTTACGAGCATTGAATAAGCAATTAACATATTGTTCAGATTTCAGGTTTAAACATGGCAATTATATACTAAAGAGACAATCCCTGGGCTTAGCATATAATTGATAGTGAAATATTATCCGTCCACAAAGGATAGAATTACTTAAAAAAAATGCGAGTGAATTAAAACGAAAGAAACCTGCATATTCAAAAAACAAATCAAAAATAAAACAAAAATAAAACGAAAAATAAATAATACCGCCCTGTCGGCTGGGGCGTTAGAATTCATCGACTGCACCTCTGCAGAGGGGTAAGACTCCCGCAATGCGGCCACCTGTTGGCCGTGGGTGGCGACCCGTGATGCTTAAGGATAGAGCCCAGGTGGATGAGCAGTTCATGACGTGCAATACTCCACTTTGGTCCTATCTTGGGCTAGACGGGCGGTCGGAGAGACCCCCTCCGATCAATCGGCTGGTCACGTCAAGCCCTAGCACCTATCTGATTTTCCCGACCCTATTGCCCTTATGGCAAGCCCCAGCCCCTTTTTATCATATGGGTACTAGGCGGTGGTTGCGGGTCTACATGTCCTGGGAATGACGTTAAACTCTATCTGATGGTGAGGTTCCAGTTTTGGAGGTTTGGGGAATGTGGAGCACCCCTTCATCATCATTGCTCCCTGGTCCACTCTGACCCGGAGTGGTAGTACCTGTTAGGGTCCCATCTATGGGTTAAATAGAAAAATGTATTTATAAAAAAATTGTATTATCCATTAAGAATTGATTTATTTCAAAACTTTATCGGCATTAAATGACCCACTGAGGTTGATATGCCGTAAAACAAAACAAACCAAAAAAATAATAAATAAAACAAAAATAAATAAATAAAACATACATGTGCATAGAGTAAGAAAACAAATTACTACCAATCGCCAGGAACTTGCTTTATCGATTAAGTGTTCTATTAACCGCCCGACAGCAAGCCAAAAAGCACCGAGACACATTCCGACACAGCCCAACAATGACTGTTCTTCATTCTGACAGACAGCTGGGGCTTTGGAATACACCGACTGTACCTCTGCAGATGGGTAAGACCCCACCCTCAATGGGGCCACCTGTCGGTCGTGGCTATCCGTGATGCTTAAGGATGGAATCCTGGTGGCTTAACAGTCCATGACATGCAATATTCCACTTTGGTCCTTACTTAGGCTAGACTGGCGGTTGGAAAGCCCCACTCCGATCAATCGGCAACCCATACCAAGCGCTTTGTCCTAAACCTATTGCCCTTATGGCAAACACCCAACCCTTTTTATCATATATATGCTAGAAAGCGATAACTGAGGGTCTTATTGTCTTGTGTATGATATTAAAATATATCTGATGGTGAAGTTCCAATTCTGAAGCTCTGGGAAATGTGGAGAACCCCTTCATTACCATCACTCTCAGGTACACACTTACCAGGAGTGGTAGTACCTTTTAGGGTCCCATCCATGGGTTAAATAGAAAAAATGAGTCTAAAAAATGAGTAAAAAAAATTGAGTACCCATCAAGACTGAATAAAACAAAATGTTGTCGGTATAAATGCACATATATATTATATACACTAGCAAATATATGCACCCTCCGGGTGCAAGTATTTAAGTTTTAATGTAATAAAATATTGTATTAAATTAGAAAGGCTAATGAAACTAAATAAGAATACAGATAAAAAGATTTGAAACAGAGGGAGTATAATAAAAGATTTGAAACAGTGGGAGTATAATAAAAAATGGAACAACTGAAACTTACTCTTCCATCACTCTCGTCTTTCATTGTTATTTTTTCTAATTTATGTATTTAGTTATAAGAGGAAGTAAAGAATAAAATGACAGTTATTTTATCTTGTTGATGGATTTCATTTAAGATTCATTGAAGAGATTTTTGCTTATATTCATTAAAATAAAACCAAACAGTTAGAAATCAATAATACTAAGCACATATTTATTAAATTCGATTTTTTAATATTAATATGCAAATTAGCCTTTCCGTTCACACTGTAAACCACTATTTTGTTGTATATATAAATATAATTGCATGTTGTCAGTATGTAGACATAGTTAACAGTATTAATAATGTAAGACAATTTTATTAATAATTGAGGTTTAGATAAAAATAAAATCATGGAGAATGTGATGTCAATAACTAAGAGAATTGTGACTTTTATAGTAATATAGTTTCGGTTACAGACAGAAAAACCCACAATCTCCATTATAATAAGTTATATATATATATATATATATATATATATATATATGCATATTGAATTAAACGAAACACACATCTCCCATTCAACAATTTTATTTGTGTTTTTTTTCAAGTTTTCTGGCCAACTTTTTTATAGTTGAATTAAATTCGTGGATTAGTTCATGTCCCGAGTACTTTCGGCACTTTGAAGTGCCATCATCAGGGGTGATGTGTTCCAGTTTTTCAAATTATATTAATGAATGTGGAGGCTGGAAGGAGGAGAATTGATGAGAAAGATGCTATAGGCATTTTAAAATGTGTGTACTTTGGTGGACTAATCCACGAATTCCACCCAAATATTAAAAAGTTGGCAAGAAAACTTGAAAAAATCACAAATGAAATTTTTAAACAGGAGATGTGTCTTTTGTTTAATTCAACATGCATTAATGAAAAAATGCTGTCCAAATACACACACACACACACACACACACACACACACACACACACATATATATATACATATATATATATGTGTGTGTGCGGCGCGTGTTGTATTATATATATATATATATATATATATATATATATATGTATGTGTATGCGGTGTATATATATATATATATATATATATATATATATATATATATATATATAATATATATAATATATATATATATATATATATATATATAGAGAGAGAGAGAGAGAAGAGAGGGGGAGAGGGGGAGATACATGTACCTATATATAGATGCATAGATTGATGGATTGAATTATGGTGTTTAAAAATATTTGATACATTTTTCAAAAAATTTGAGATCATTTCAAAGAAATTTATGTTATTTAAGATGTAAATATCCGAGTAAATACATAATCTCCGCAAATCAAATTAAATAGGCTTAAGAGAAATGATATCAATATCCATAAAATACTATATATATATATATATATTATATATACTAGCAAAAGTACCCGGTCCATGACCGGACTAATTTTTTCAGAAACACCAGTGAGAAAGGGAGAAAACAGAAGTAAGAGAGAATAAAAGGAAAAATATTTTTATTAGATTAAAAGAATCGCCGAGAATTCGTATATTACAATGTTTATTTTTTAGGAAATGCTTTTTTTGTTTACATTTAAAATATTATTTTTTTAAATGTAATCCTAAACTTGTTTTTAAAACATGATCTTATTTGAGAGACTAACACAAGAGAGAGAGAGAGAGAGAGAGAGAGAGAGAGAGAGAGAGAGAGGAGAGAGAGAGATGAACACTGGGTGAGTTAAAGTGAAATGTATTAGTCTAATTCATTTCCATTTTGACCCAATCTTTCCTTACTTTATTTTCCCTTGCTGTGAAAAGTTCTAGAAATTGGTTGATTTTTGTTTAATTATTTAGTTATATTCCTTAATTAGTAAAAATCAAAAACAATTTTCTGTGTTTCTTAGTTAGAAACACATTAATGTGTCTGCGAGATTTCAAATCAGAATGACATCTCTTTTCAGAGTTATAAGTCGACACGTACATACCAGAAACATTCTTTTATATATATATATATATATATATATATATATATATATATATATATATATAAAATGTTGTTCTGGTTCCAACGGGAGAAAATTCAATATTTTATAAAAAAAGAAGGTCCGCAAAATATATTTTGTTCTCAGAAAATTTTTTTAAATTCTTTTTGCTTTACGTCTATGTGTTTGTGTATGAATAAAAAAAAAACTTTCACATAGTTTGTACTTCTCGGCCACCAAAATTTTATGGCAGACCTCTGTTCAAGCTTAGCGCACTCACTTTAATTTACCGACATTCTGACGAAGACACAAAGTCAATGACACTTTTTAACAGGTAGTTTAACGCCAATACGCAAATGATATGGGGGGGTGAATTCTAATTTCAAATCTGTAGGCTGTAGGTTCAATCCTGCCCACGGGCGATAATAGCATAGACTACATAACATAACTCAACTCTTGTACCCGGTCATGGTTAACTGAAAAAGAACAGTCTACCCCGGTGGATTAAGTACATTGTTCGGTTCGAAGTTCCATGAATGTTACTGATTACAACATGAACACTCCCGAGTTTGATAAGAAGTTCACGAGTTCGACGTGAAGGTTCTAGAGTTTGACAAGAAACATCTGAAGAAGGTCGGAGAGCACATCGGCTGAAAGGTTAGTAAATAGCAATAAAGATGAGGACAACAGTCCGAAAAATCTAAATAATATAAATTATCAAGCCTTATTAAAAAAAGAAATTAGACAGAAAATGTTCGGCACGCGTTATGAATAAACCGGAAAAATAATAAAACTGCCTCGCATTATTACGTGAAATTGACAGTTACGGACGTTTTAAGTACATGTGTTAATTAAGACATTCATTAGAGCTAGTCGGCATGCTTCCTTTGCGGACTGACTTCTTAACTCTATTTCTCTTATCAAAGTCAGATTCTATCCCATCCTATCTACCTTAGAGGCACTGGTTTCGTTTGTTGGATTTAACGGCATGTCAAACGTGCTGGGTTATTTCATGCCGAATTGTAATGCTAATACCCTTGGGAAATGTATGAATCATTCTCTTCCTCCAGCTATGGGTAAATAGTAGGGCAGACTGGACTCTTCAGCCTTGGTTAGTCAACCTGTCTAGGAGAAATCAAACCTGTTAAACCCCGCTTGATAAATTGACCTTGGAGCAACAAGAAGGGAAAAATGATTAAAAAATATCAATCCCTTTACGTTACTCCAATTTCAGCAACAACATCTCCAGTGAATAATGCCAGCGAATGTTTAAGACACCGTTGCCTACACAATACCGGGCAGTGAAGAAATATTGCAACTGCCTCGAGGACATGGAGATAGTGGTTTGACCTAGCCTTGTGGGCAAAACTTGCAAATCGGTCAGAAAATTAGAGTGACCCAGAAAAAACAGAACCCACTAATTTTGTAATAAAACTGTTAATTTTAACTAAGGGGGAGGGCAAGGTTAGGGTTAGGGTTGGGTTTTGGGTTAGTTTAATGGGAAAATAAATAAATAATTTGGGTTCTGTTTTTTCTGGGTCACCCTAATTTTCCGGCCGCCTTGTGTAGTACGGAAAATTGCTGATCATATATATGATTGTGTATTTATACGTTTATTCAGCTTTTCTTTTTAGTGAGTTTTCTTTCTCCTAGACTGGCTGCCTATCCATGGATAAAGAGCCAGTCTGCCCTACTATTTTACTCATAGTTGGAGGGAAAATTGGTTTCATACCTTTCCAAAGGGTATTAGAATGGCTGATTGAAATTTATCTCTATATTTTTTACGAACCTGTGCTACATGGAAATGTGTAGTTACACGGAAGAACACAAACAGACAGACAGACAGACAGACACACAC
>CM042172.1:70053081-70063081 GCA_023376005.1 Doryteuthis pealeii | reverse complement strand
GATGTTAAGACGCGATCAAAGGACAAATTTCAAAGGCGCTTCTATAAATGAAAAACTCAGTGGAATATATCAGGATCACCACCCACGACCAACAGCTGACCCCATGAGGAGGGTCTTACTCCGCTGCAGAGGTGCAGCCGGTGTATTCTAAAGCTCTAGCCGACAGGGCGATCATAAGTAGTAATAGAATGGTAAGGCTTAAGAACGTCTTAGAAACACTTACATTAATAATTGTGTGTAAATATCATAGAAAATCATTACGCTAAAAGCGTTTTCATTAAAAAAAATTCTTTACAAAAAATTCCTTACAAAAAATTCTTTACAAAAAATTCTTTACAATGCTCGGTGCAGAGATATATTACAACATTAGAAAATTTTAATAGAGGCGCGTTGTGTAATGGTGAAAGTCATGGGAAATGGACTCGTGAACCCGAGTTCAATTCCTGGACAAAGCTGTTTGCATTTTCACATAACGCTAATACCCTTGGAAAAGGTATAAATCCAATTATCCCTCCAGCTATGGATAAATAGCTTGGCAGACTGGGCTCTTTAACCTTGTCTAGGTAACCAGTCTAGGAGAAGGAAAACTTTGAATTCATACCTGACAAACACTTAAGAAATTGACCTTGTGTCGAATCTTGCTCGTGCGGAGCGGTTGGTAAATATATGTTTCCCAAAAAGAAATATTTATCTGAAGGGGGAGATTTTAGGATGTTGAATACGTCGCTTGAAAATTTATATAAACAAAGATAGTCCCTGATTTACTGTTTACGTATCGTTATGATTCTCTTCAATATAACTTAGCTGTTGACTCTTACAAGCTTTTATATATTACTAAAATTCTCATTTTCTTTAATATACAAAGGGATAATATCTGAAAAGTAAGGTACAAACATTTTCCCCCAATGAACTTATTAATTACAATACAAAGAAAACATTGTACATATCTTCTTACCAGCACTACTACTATATATGATTTTGATTTTTTGCACTGTTGTCCTCATCTTTATCATGATATATAAAAATCCAACACCATGGTCGTTATACCCTCTGGCCTTCTTCAAATATATCCTGCCCATCCGAGCATTATGGGGATGAGATCTTCATAGGTTCTTCGACGCCTTGTTTGCTCAACAGTCAAACTATTATATTAAAAAATGATTTCCCAGGTTGAATCATAGCTAAAATGAGGATACAATGGCTGAAGCGTTGCCTTTTTATATATCATAATAAAGATGAGAACAACAGTCTGAAAAATCAAAAAAATACATATCAATATCATGTATAAAAATTTCAAAGGTGCTTCTACAAATGAATAACTCACTGGAATATATAAGTTGAAGCCCAAAGGGACTTTAGGTGAAGAAATATATAATTGTGTGTAAATATCATAAAAATCCTAACGCTAAAAGTATTTTATTCAGTAAAATCTTTACAATGCTCGGTGCAGAGCTATATTACAACATTTTCAAGAATATAAATTGGATAATAATAAATTAAAACAGAATCCAAAATCATGACTCTGAGTTTCACGTTGCAGATACACTCTTGAGCTTGTATTCTGCACGTCGCGGAGCTAGCTGAAATTGAGTCTTGTGTTTTTATCCAGTTTATTATTATCCTACTTTTTTTATACATATAAATAAAGTAATTACACACACACACACACACACACACACACACACACACACACACACACACATATATATATATATATATATATAATATATATATATATTATATATATATATAATTGTCAACATAATCTCTTTATATATGCATATATACAATTATATGTTGTATGTTATATAATCTTTTATAGACAAGAAAGCAACACGCATACATATACCGGTGTCTGCATATATATATATATATATATTATATATATATATATATGTGTGTGTGTGTGTGTGTGTGTGTGTGTGTGTGCGTGTGTATGTTTGTATGTGTGTGTGTTTGTATGTATGTGTGTGTGTGTGTGTGTGTATTTGGCAACATTTTTTATGTATACATGTAGAATTAACAAAAGCACGTGTCCTATGTATATATATATATATATATATATATATATATATATATATATATATAATTTGGGGGTATTTTTTTCTAAACTCCGACTTCTAAACTTAGTATAAACTAACTCCTGGTTTTATAGTTTGTAATTACACGATATAAACTATTGCCTGGAGAATAAAAATATATATATTATATATATATATGAAAAGAAAATACTAAATCATCTGCACCTTCTGAAAATAATCAGATGGTATTATAAAATTGGCCAAAAGAAAAAAGATACTGTAAGAGTTGCCTAAGTTAAATATACTAAAGTGCTCAATACAAAATGTAGAGCTAATAAATCATAATAAAATAAGCCTGATGAGCCAGAGAATATCTACCTAGGTTTCCCTAACGATCTTCAGAATAATTCTGACTTATACTAATGATCCTTAGAGAAACCTAGTATCGCTGACAGGCAATTAAACCCCCAAATGAGATTCGTGCGCCATAGGAAACCAGATCCGCATCTTAGGATGTTCTCGCATTGAATGCTGGGATTGCAAAATGAGTGATGCTGGTTGTCTCTCTCTCCCTCTTCTCTCACTTTCTCTCATATATATACATATTATATATATATATATTATATATATATATATAAGTATATAATATTGAATTAGGATGTTTCTCGCAATTGAATGCTGTAAGTGGAACATCTGAGGTTGATGCTGAGAGTATTTCTCTCTCCCCTCTCTCTGCTGCCTGTCTGTCTGTCTGTCTCTGTCCCTCTCTTGTGCTCTGTCTCTCTCTCTCTCCTGTCTCTCGATGTCTCTGTCTCTGTCCATCTCTCTCTCTCTCTCTTAATATATAAGTATATATATATATATATTATAGGAGGGAGAGAGAGAGAGAGAGAGAATACTATATAATTATATATATATATTATATATATATAATATATATACTTCGTTGTGTGTGATATAATATTCGATGTCTCTTGCAGTGATGCTGGGATTGAAATGAGTGATGCAGGAGAATCTCTCTCTACTCTCTCCCGCCCCCGTCTCTCTCTCTCTCTCTCTCTCCTCTCTCTCTCTCTATAAATATTATATAATATAGTATATATATATATTATATAATATATTAAGTCGGTATTAGATATTCTAAGCTGGTCCTTTCCTTCCAACAGCTACGATGTTAGGAGAGTTCAGGTCCGATTTAGAGACCCAATGTTTATTTTATAAACAGAGCAATATAATTAGTAAAGACAAAAGCATTAAAAATCTAGTATTATGGAAATGGTACCACAATCGCATAATACACGATTTTAAGATTTTGTCTTGAAAATAAACACATACACAACACACACACACACACACACACACACATTCATATATATATATATATATATATATATATAATAAAGGAAGCCTAATGAGCAGCAGATATCCTACNATAATTATAAAATATTATAAATAATATTATATATCTATATGTGCATGTGTTGTGGGCCTATGCCCTATATAGTTATAGACAAATATATATATATAATATATATATATATAATATATGTATATATATATATATATATATATATATATATATATATACGTTATCACTCATAAATTATTATGTTTATGCTATTCCTATCTAATATCTATATCTATATATATATATGTTGTGTGTGTGTGTCTGTCTTTCTGTGTTGCTTGTGTGTGTGTGCATATGCGTATATGGGTATAGACATATATAATATATATATAATATATATTCGATATCATAAGACATTATATATGTATATACATATATTATTTCTTAGCCATACGTTCATATATATATATATGTCTATATATGTCTTATATGTCTATATATATATATATATATATATATATATATATATATATAATATATTATATTGTGTGTGTGTTTCCAAGGGGAATTCATTTGTTTTCTTTCTTCCCTTACAGTAAATATTGCAAGAAATATATATATATATATAATATATATATATATTGTTACACACACACTTATATAATAAATATATATGGAGAGAGGAGAGAAGAGAGAGAGAGAGAGAGAGAGAGAGAGAGAGAGGAAAGGAAGGGGGACTAAACAAAGGTATTTATTTTATGTCTCAGAAGAACCCACTTGTATATGCATGTACTTTGCATAGTAATATATACAATTTTTTTTAAATTTCCTCTGTTTTTTTTTCTCTCTTTACTTTTGCACAACTGTTAATTTCTCGGGTTGCGTTGTAACATAAAATTTGGTGTCCCGTCTTTGGAGGCACAACAAAAGAAAATAGCAATTTATAGAAGAAGAAAAAAAATAGGAAAAAAAATGATAGGCAAAAACATATAAAAAATATAAAAAAGAACAAAAAAAAGATTATATACATATTATTTCTTCACGTATAAGTATTTACTACATAAGTGTTCTAATTATTTTTCGTATCCCCAAACGATATCGAGAGTCGAAAATATAGTGTACACGTTAGGCACCTTCTTCCCAGAAGAAGCCTATGAATATTGTAGATTTACTTTTAGATCCACTGGGGAATTCTTCTTTTTGTGTGTCTGCGAGAAGGAAAGCTCTTCCAAAAATAAAAAGTCTCTAGGCGATTTCGCCATCAAGTTGGTAAATAGATATTAAATTCGTTTCTTTTTACTTTAAATATCTTTAAAGAATTCGCGTTTTTTTTCCTTCTAAATATACATCTTTCTCACTCCCCGTCTTTCTCTCTCTCTCTCTCTCACACTCTATCTATCTATCCCTCTCACACTCTCTTTCTCACACTCAATCTATCTATCCCTCTCACCACTCATCTATCTATCTATCTATCTTATCCCTCTCATCTATCTATCTATCTATTTATCCCTCTCACACAATCTATCTATCTATCTATCTATCTATTATCTCCCTCTCACACAATCTATCTATCTTTCTATCTATCCCTCTCACACACTCTATCTATCTATCTATCTATCTATCTATCCCTCTCACACAATCTATCTATCTATCTATCTATCCCTCTCACACAATCTATCTATCTATCTATCTATCTATCCCTCTCACACACACACAATCTATTTATTTTTCTATCTATCCCTCTCACACACACTCTATCTCTATCCCTCTCACACACACTCTATCTATCTATCTCTATCTCTCTCTCTCTCTCTCTCTCTCTCATATATATGTACAGATTAGGCACAAGGATTTATTAACGTGGGACCACCCACAAGCCGAGACTCATGGGTGCAGTGAAAAATGCGAAATATATATATTATATATATATATATATATATATATATATATATATATATATATATATATTGATATATCTCTGCGTGTGTGTGTGTGTGTATTTGGGCAGCATTCTTTCATTTATACATGTAGAATTAAACAAAAGGCACGTCTCCTGTTTAACAATTTTTTACCCATCTTTTCGAGCTTTCTGGCCAACTTTTTACATTTGGATGGAATCCTCAGATTAGTCCACAAAATTTCTTATCCCAAGTACTTTCGGCACTTTGAAGTGCCATAATCAGGGGTGATATGTTTATATTCCAGTTAATGATGATGGCACTTCGAAGTGCCGAAAGTACTTGGGATAAAGAAATTTGGTTGATGATCTACGGATTCCATCCAAATGTAAAAAAGTTGGCCAGAAAGTTCGAAGAGATCGTCAATTAATTTTTTAAACAGGAGACGTGCCCTATATTATATATATATTTATATATATATATATATATTATATAATATATATATATAATCTTATATAATGGAGATTGTGTATTTGCTGTCTGTAACCGAAAACTAATCACTACTCAAGTCACAATTCCTTAGTTATTGACGTCACATTCACCATAATTTATATTTATTCTAAGCCTCAATTATTGATAAAATTGTTATATCTTATATATATATTGTTGGATTGGATTAATCTATTATACTAACAACAAGCAAGTTTTATATTTATATATTCAACAAAATAGCAGTTACAGTGTGAACGAGAAGGCTAATTTGCATATTGATATTAAGAATTTGATTTTATAAATATATGCTTAGTACTATTGATTTCTAGTTGTTTGGTTTTCTCTAACGAATCTGGGCAAAATCTCGGGGATAAATCTTAAAAGAAATCCATAAACAAGACGAAAGAACTGTAATTTTATTAAATACTTCATAATCTAACTAAATAGATAAATTAGGAAAAATGAAAACGGGAGTGATGGAAAAGATGGAAGAGTTAGATTTAAAGCTGTTCTGTTTTTTGATTATGCCCCCTCAGTTTATCATTTTTTCTAAATAGTTTCAATTTGATACAATATTTTATTACATCAAAACCTAAATACTTGCACCCGAAGGGTGCATATATTTGCTAGTATTGATAATATAGTTTCCTATATTTAGAAGTAAACAGTGCTCAATGCTATTCATAAAGAATGTTTATCTTAGTTAGTGTAGTGAATAGTTTGCTAACTGACGGTTTTTCGCTTATGCAATTCTCAAATCGGATAGGTAAGAAACTGTCAATTACCAAGCAATCGCTGTCTTCACGGTTTTGCTACCCTAACATATATATATATATATATATATATATATATATATATATATATATATATATAATCACTCTAGTGAAAAACCATTACTTAGAGCTGAATAGGCTTATACGTATCATAAAAAAAGGTGGGAGAGGTCTTGCAAACATAAAGGATTGTGTAGATGGCACAATCCAAGGACTCGAGGAGTACACAAAAAAAAAAAAAAAACATTGCTTATGGCAGCCAATAACAGCAGCTGCAACATATGGACAAACAGAAAAACAACGAAAACAAGAAAACGGAAGTGGGAAGAAAAACAATTACATGGATACTTCAAATGTCAAATTAGAGACTTTGCACATGAAAATACTTGGCCATGGTTAAAAAGAGGAAACCTCAAAAGAGAAACTGAATTGCTAATAATTGCTGCACAAAACAATGCCATGAGAATAAATAATATCGAAGCAATAATAGATAAGGCACAACAGAACAGCAAATTTAGACTGTGTGGTGACAGAGATGAGATAATATACCGTGTATTAAGCGAATGGAACAAACTAGCACCATGAGAATACAAAGCTAAGCACGACTGGGTTGCGAATGTGGTCCACTGGGAATTATGCAAAAAGTAAGTTTTGACCATACAACAAAATTTTATATGCATAAACCAGAATCTGTTCTAGAGAATGAAACGCATAAAATTGTCTGTGACGTTGAGATAAAGACGGATCACCTTATCCCAGCCAGGATACCAGACCTCTTATTGATTCAAAAAAGAAAGAAAAAAAAAAGAAAGAGAACTTGTCAACTGGTAAATCTTGCAGTCCTAGCAAATCACAGAGTGAAGATGAAGGATAACGAAAAGATAAAAAAATACCTGGACCTTGCCGGAGGATTGAAAAAAGTTATGGAATATGAGGGTGAAAGTGATACCAATTGTAATTAGTGCACTTGGAACGAACCGAAACAGCTTGGAAAAAAGACTAGAGGAACTGAAAATCAAAGGAAGTATTGAGACCAGACAACTACATTGCTGAAATTGGCTAGAATACTCAGAGCAGTCCTGGAGACCTGAGGAGACTTGTTGTCACGCAGGCTCCGGTGAAAGACCATCAACTAATACTGGTGTGAAAAACCTAAAAATAATAACAATAGACACATACTTGTGCAATACCAGAGAAGTATAAAAGGAACACGAGGGTGATGGTGATACATATTTAATTTGTGCAGCTTGAAATGTACCCAGGGATTTGCGGAAAAGACTGGGGGAACTGGATATCAGAGAAAGAATCAAAACCATACAAACAAAATAATTGTTAAGATCGGCTGGAATACACAGAAGAGTCCCAGTGACCCAAGGACACTTGCTGTGTAAAACTTTGTAAGAAGTGATAATAATAATAATAATAATAATAATAATAATAATAAACGGGAGTACAAAACTAGACACGACTGGGTTGGGAAGGTGATCCACTGGGAATTATGCAAAAAATTGAATTTTGACCATACACCAAAATGGTATATGCATAAACCAGAATCTGTTCTTGAGAACGAAACGTATAAAATTCCCTGGGACTATGAAATAAAAACGGATCACCTTATTCCAGCAAGAAGACCAGACCTAGTGTTGATAAACAAAAAAGAAAGAACTTGTCAACTGGTGGATTTTGCAGTTCCAGCAGATCACAGGGCGAAGCTAAAGGAAAATGAAAAAATGGACAAATATCTGGACCTTGCCAGAGAACTGAAAAAGTTATGGAATATGAAAGTGAAAGTTATACCAATTGTAGTTGGTGCACTTGGAACAGTCCCAAAAGGATTGGAAAAGTGTTTAGAAAGTTTGGAAATCAGAGGAAGGATTGAAACCATTCAGAACACGGCACTGCTGCAATCTGCCAGATACTCAGAAAAGTCCTGGAGACCTGAGGAGACTTGCTGTTACTCAGACTCCAGTGAAAGACCATCAGCTAATGCTGATGTGAAAACTCAAAAGGAGCAAATAATAATAATGATCGTAATTTTCACCTTTAGGGATTGTTCCAAGGGAAACCACAATTCCTAGCAAATAAGGCAATTAGAGTAACCTTCCTTGACTTTCACTTTGAACTAAGCCGGTAGCTATTTTGAAAGTCTCCATGCGAAATAAACAAATCTTAGAAACTTTTTCGAAAACAATACCACTGCATGCTTTAACACAAAAATATCATAAAATGTGTTCTTAATAACAATTAAGTTCATTTCAGATAATGCGCACGCACAATTTTATGCTAGGAATTTTAACAACTAAACTTGAAAATTACCATAATAATAATAATAATAATAATAATAAAAAGTCAAAGAAATATCGTAGGAACAAATAGGAAAAGCAATCATACAATCATAACGATTCATGGGTAATGTTTTATTAGCAATAATCTATCAATATCCATTCAACCTATCTCGTTAAGCGTTACACTTAACGGGACAACCCCAAACCCAATAAGTTCGTAGATACAAAATGATTATATCATTATATATGCTAGTGTCTTCAAATAAAAGGTTTCTCTTGGTGATTGCTGAAAACCAATCTTATAAATTATACTGTTCTGTCCTGTTCTATTTATCGATTTTAACGGCGTCCTGATCAATATGGATTACGTCCTTCAATTCCTAAACTGTTCCTCCCTGTATGGAAGGATTTTGCGTTGTGTCAAAAAAGAAAAAAAAAAAAAAAAAAGAAAAGAACAGAAAATAAAATCCACTACTGACACCTTTTCAATTTGAGAATTTTCAATTGATGACGTTCAGATCTTCGTGTAACCTTTCTAATATCTTTCTTATATCGGGGTCCAAATTGTAGAGAAAGTGATCCATATTTTCCGAATTGGTCTCGACTACGTCCGTGATTTTTGTTTCGTCTGTCTGTTTTTGTTTGTTTTTGTTGTTGTTGTTTTTAATATTGGGAGGTTTATTCCATTTGGTGAGTTTATTGTGAGATTTTTGTGGTTGCAAGTTTATTCAGGCGTGGGTGCTATAGATAGTGCATTAGTTATTAAATATGTTTAATTTATTGGTTCCGGTGGTAAGTGGTATTTTATTTATGATAGTTTAGTTAGATATTTTGATGGAAATTGCTTCTAGATTTTGTAGTTCTCTTACACACACACACACACACACACATATATATGTATATATATATATATATATATATGACCAGACCAGACCAGTTACAGCTGCTGTGGCCCCCTTCCGTCATAGGTCTTATCAGATACGAACATGTCTGCAGTCAATGTCGACCACCGGCTTAATCTTTAAGCCAAGCCATATATATATATATATATATATATATATATATATATATATATATATATATTAAAAATGGGTACAAGATATAAACTACTCGAGTTTCACCATAAGGATCTTCAGGGTTAAACCCTGAAGATCCTTAAGGCGAAACTCGAGTAGGTTATCTC
>CM042172.1:70043081-70045581 GCA_023376005.1 Doryteuthis pealeii | reverse complement strand
TATATATATATATATATATATATATATATATATATTGCTAGATATATATGGTATTTGTGGAAAAGGTGAGTTAATTTTTTGAATTTTCGAATCTTGAATCGGCGTTCTTTGACTACGGTCCTGTAACCAATCGTTTATCGAAAAAAGAATGCACACGTGCAATCAACTGCAATTAATCAATATCTTGATTAATCCAGTGGATTTAACCCTGAAGATCCTTATGTTGAAACTCGAGTATGTTATTACCGTGTACCATTATCATAACATATTGGTAGATAGATATATTTCAAGTATTCCTATCTAATATTTATAATTTGAAGCAAATCAAATGTCGTTTACAATCGCTTTAAACCGATAGACATGCTCAACCACAGTTATGGATAAATAGTAGGGTCCTTTTTTTTTTATTTAGAAGGACTGATTTAGAGTCTGTGCATATAATAAATGTAGAAGCCTTATGATTTGCTATGATATTCATAGCTAGATCAATGGTTGTGGTTTCTGCACTGTAGATTGAGGCTTCATTTGGTAGGCGTTTTAAGGATTCTTTTTTCTTTTTTTTTAGAAATAGCCGCACAACCAACCTTTTTTCCTTGTTTGGATCCATCTGTATAGATGTGATAATGATCTGAGAACTTATTTTGTATTTTAATGAATTTCTCTTGGTAAGTGATAGGGTGTGTTTTTGTTTTAGGTAGTTTAGTCAGTTCTAACTTTATAGTTGGTTGCTTTATGGTCCATGGTGCCATTTTGGAGAGTATGGTATGGTGTACTATATTGGTGTTAATTTTGATTTCGTTGTGGAGATCACTTATTCTTAAGTTAACAGTTCTGATTTTTCTTTTAGTTATTTTGGTACAAGTTTTTATATTTTGTTTTGGTGGTGTAGTCATAAGCAGGATTTTGGGGGCAGGAGATGAGTTTGATGTATATATATATATATATATATATATATATATATATATATATATATATATATAAAGGGTTTTATAATTTGCCTGAAGCATTGTGTTTATATTGGTTTGGTGGCTGGTTTTCAAGGCTATCACAATGCAAGTGTAAAAAAAAATAAGGTAACTCTTGTGGTGATTGTCAACCTGTGATTTATTCTTAATATTTCGAGATAAAAATCTCTTCTACAGAAGATCTCTGGAATTGAAGTTGATCTAATGGCTGTCCATTTGGTTCGGTCTCATAAGTCCTATCTATCTATCTATCTATCTATATATATATATATATATATATATATATATGTGTGTGTGTGTGTGTGTGTATTTCGTTGTGGTTCCAGTCAACCCTAATCGAAGCCTAATGCCAAGAGTGGCCATATAAATATTCCAGAATAATTCTGACATCACTTAGATACTTACAAGAATATACAACCACTAACCGCAATAAATCTGGCCTAATTCCAATCTCCCTCAAGTTACGTGCACATTATAAGTTTTCATCCAAATTTCTTTCCTAACATAAAACTAAACTATTATAAATTAATCAAATAAAATAATTCAAGTACTCTTGATTATTTAAAAGAGATCATTTTTTCCCCATCTCAGCTTAGCAAACAAGTAAAAAAAATAAAGTGGTTGGTGGTGGGTATAAGTCATAGATATATAATTAATTTATTGTTCTACTAGTTTATATTTTTTTTTAAATAATAATTTTTGCGGCAAAATACAAACCAGCTGTACTTTCAACCCCTTCCCGTGGTGGAGGGGCTGGGTAAATACTTGCTCAGAATATTAACCTCCTAGAAACTGTACAGAGACGTGCAAACAAACGAATACCCTCCATCAGGCATCTGCCATATTCTAAACGTCTCGCTGTCCTGGGAATGGATTCGTTGAAACTTCGGCGTCTGGCAACTGACCTGGTAAACGCTCATAAGGTCATTAATCATCTTAACAACAGCAACCCTGAGCACCTTTTTGATCTCCATCTTTCCAACACACGTGGGCATGCCTACAAAGTCAGAAAACAACACTGCTCTCGTGACTTTCGGAAACATTTCTTCATGCTCAGAATTGCGGAGGCATGGAATAAGCTGCCTGCGTCTGTTGTAGGCTGCCGAAACACTAAATCTTTTAAAGCCTCCATGTTTCCTGTCGTCCGCCGACACTATACTTGAAGCCACTCTCCACATACATATGCACACATGTGCACACATACATGCATATTACGACTGTAAACTGTTCATGTTCCTGACATTAATACATTATTCTGTGTTCTTGACATGAGACTTTGATGAGTTGCGGTGCACCTGAGCACTGTACACAATACATTTCATTATCATTATTATAATAACAATGAAGATGAGTACAATAGTCCGAATAACGCAGATAATACTAATCATCAAGCCTCATCTCTAACATTTGTGGTTCCTACTTGGACTGAGCTAACCCGGTCCTATTATTACGAATAGTTGGTTCTTATCAGTTCATTCATACATGTTATCATTCCATACATATTATCATTCCATACATAACTACTTAAGCATTTA
>CM042172.1:70020581-70038081 GCA_023376005.1 Doryteuthis pealeii | reverse complement strand
AAGGTTAATTTCTAATAGTGTGTGACTTAGGTCTTCTTTTCTAGTTATTATGCAATAAATGTAAGTGATAGCATTACATTATATATATATAGCTATATATCAAGACGGATTTTGGCAGTTAAGCGTAGCCAGTAGTGCACTGGCAGTCAGCAGATCATCTAAGAAAACACATTTCTAACTGTCTGTGGTACTATGAATTGTGTACATTGTGTCATTCAAGTATATTTATTCCGTCATTGTTCTTTATCTATCCAGTTTTATCTGTAATAAGCTGCTGCAACTGTTGAAATAAGCACGTATATACTCTGTATATACTAAAACGAGACTATTTAAAAGAGAGAAAACTAGAGGTGATAGAGCAAAACTGTTTATAAATTTGAATTCAACACTCCAAATTAGTAAAAAAACACCTATTCACATTCTTGCCTCAGACAAAAAATATTTTTTATAAACCAGTGTAATGTGATATTCACCAGGGTTTTACAAAGAGAGATACGAGACCAAAACAAGATTAACCTAGTAATACGTATCGGGCAAAATTTGAGACATAAATTTTCATACCATTACGCTCTCCTATAGAAGGGATGGAGCACTCTATGGCGGCCTTTACATACAAAGGGATGTTTTTATTAAAACAATTTAAATCTACTTCGCATTCAGTCGGTGATGACAGCCTGGCGGTTAAGGTGTCTGACTAACACTGAATCGATCGGATTTCAGTCCCGGTTGTAGGTAGCTTACAAATGTATAGCCACACTGAAGAGACTTGATAAGTCGAAACACGTGTCTGTGGATGACTATATATATATATATATATATATATATATATATATATGTGTGTGTGTGTGTATGTGGAGAAAGGTAGACAGACACGGGATGTTGTGCAAAATGGATTTTTATTGTTGGTGATGATGTCGACGTTATAACGTTTCGGTCTGTTAGACCATCTTCAGGACGTTTTTCATATGAAAATGTTCGACATCACCACCTACAATAAACATCCATTTTGAACAACAATCCGTGTCTGTCTACCTTTCTCCACACACTGTTGGATTAATTTCCTCTTATTCCACCAACCTATGTATATATATATTATATATATATATATATATATATATATATATGGAAATGGAATGGTCTCTCTCGTCGATCTTCGACGCATGAGTGTTCATCCAATGAACAACCAACACAGTGATTTGTTTATAGTGGTGAAGGCTTGTGTTGGACCATTCCACACTTTGTGGCACATTCGATATGAAGGAATTGGTGCATAAGGAATGCCACAAACCCAATCAACGACTGACCTCAGGATTTTTGAATTCAGAGTATATATATATATATTGTTTTGTTAAACCACTGACCATTCTTGTCGGACGGGTTTTTGTTTGATCCTTTCTAACTGTCTGGCCATCTTTTTAATGTCAGGGTGGAATTGGTGTAGCAATCCACCAAAGGTTTCTCCACGAGCGCTTTCGGCTCGTCTTTGTGCCTGCTTCAGGTGTGAAACTGGTGGAATGTTTCCGTTGTCTCGCTTTTAAAACGAGTAGTATGAGTAGGAATTAGTAGTAGGCGGAGTTCATAAGTTTCGTTTAAACGAACAGTGGCAGTTGAGATTTGAAGGAGGGGGCCTCTCAAGTTTATAAGCATGTAAGGGGAATAGTGGAAGGAGGATTGGCGGGAAATTATAGGCATTTGAGGACATGTTGACTGGTTACAAAGTTTATCTTGTTTAATGTGGGTTTGTTTTGTTTGATATATAGGGCTTCGATTATTTGAAGTTTTTGTTGGAATGGGCCCTCTCGTTGATTTGGACGCACGAGAGTTCATCCAATGAACAACCCACACAGTGTTTTGGTTATAGTGGTGAAGGCTTGTGTTGGACCATCCGCATTTTTTGTTGATAGGGAAGAATTGGTGCACGAGGAATGCCACAAACCCAATCAACGACTGACCTCAGGTTTTTCAAATTCAAAGTTTTCCTTCTCCTAGACTGGTTACCTATTCAAGGTTAAAGAGCCTAATCTGCCCTACTATTTTACCCATAGCTGGAGGGTGAATATATGGATTCATACCTTTCCCAAGGGTATTAGCGCTATGTGAAATTCAAACAGCCTAGGATTTGAACTGTTAGGATTTTTACGAAAGAGCACGCAAAAAAAAATTTTTTAATCGAGATATGAAATTAAAAAAAATGTTTTTTTTATACTAAAATTAAAACATTCGTTTAATCAGCCGGTTTAGTTCAGTCGGTAGAGTGTTCGGCTAGAAATCCTAAGGTTCTTGGTTCGAGACCGGCTCTCTCCAACTCAGCGTATGAGTAGCACATGGATCTGTGCGGTAAAGTGAGGAGCTGATGGTAGGTGTGGCGCCCCACCTCAGACGCTGAAACGATCTCCTTTGTCTGGCGCCCGTGAAAAGGGGATAGACTCCCTCACTGTGTGGCTGATACCGACATTAGGCCGCTGCGACGACTGTACTTAACTTACTTTATATGAATTTAAGTGTATTTAAAAAAAACATTGTCGTCTGCCGTAAAACAAAATAAACCTTTTAAATCAAATTTTACAACGCCCGGAGGGTGTCTCTTTTGCTAGTTGCGTTAAGAATATCGTTAGGACGTGCATTTTTGACTTCTATGACTATACAGTCAGCAAGTCGACATTTATTTTACCCAAACCAGTTTGCCACGGAAAGGATGTAATCCGACGTCGTGGGTTTGGGGCATCCAGCAAGGATTGAACTCGTTATCCAGTAGTAATGGATCTGAGAGATACGATGAGGATTTTTTGTTTTTTTTGTTTGATTCTTCTAGTCTGTTTGTGTTACCGCCTCGACGTTAATTTTAATTGGTATCTGATGTCGCTAAAATAGAAAATAAATGATCATAACTTCAATTTCATAAGCTCAAACGCTAACCTTCGCTATTTAAACACCGGAAATCTAAATCTGTTGAGAAAACGATGCTCGACTTCGAAAGGCAGAAACAGCCAATCAAGTTTCGAGGTTACTTAAGTCGACTTAATCTCAGATTTTCTACTCCAGCGACACCAGATACGAGATAAGAATTAGTTGTTTTTTTTTCTTTTTCTTTTTCAAGTCTTGAGACTAAGGAAATCATAATAATAATTAATCAATAACCGACAAAAATGATATAAAAACAGTCAGGGTTCGAATCACGCACAAGGCGGTCTTCCTATCTATAGCTCTGCTGATGAGGCCTAATAGGCCGAAATGTACATACAGAGATTGATTTTTCTCGATTTGTTTAGCCTTACGTTTGAATATGTATGCCCGCCTAATTAATTAATTATTAATTAATTAACTTTCAAAATTAGGTACGACTTCAATTAAGCACATATTCCCCCAAAAAAAATTAACAGTAATTTTGTAAAACGATTAATGTTGGTTGTTTTAGAGCCTTAAGCTTCAAGAAGTCATTTGGAAATTTGAGTCTAATTTTCCGTTGAGTGTGATTTTAATAACCAACCACTTGAGATGTAACCGCAGACAGTTAGTTTGGTTACCACACTCGTTGATTATTTTACCGCCACAATGTCGTGGGAGGAGTACGGAATTTATGGATAAACCACTTTGAAACAAATATCAATTTATCTTTTACTAGCAGAACTAATCCATACAACGTATTATTTATAAAAATAAGCTTGGTTCTGTGTGGTTAAACTAAAGAACTGGTGTTAGGTGTGGTATTCCACTTCAGATG
Source organism: Doryteuthis pealeii (assembly GCA_023376005.1). Classification (NCBI taxonomy): domain Eukaryota; kingdom Metazoa; phylum Mollusca; class Cephalopoda; order Myopsida; family Loliginidae; genus Doryteuthis; species Doryteuthis pealeii. The sequence continues at coordinate 70,034,360 of CM042172.1, read as the reverse complement.
CAAAACCAACCTCCCTGGTCTAGCGCTTCTGAAAAGGTGATAGACTCTCTCACTGTCTGGCTGATACCAACAATTATAGGCCACTCTGCCAACTTTATATTTTTGTAACAGTTTTTGTAACTGTAGTCCATGATGATATTGTTACTTCTGTTTAAGAAGGGAAGGATTCTAATCGACATTTCATCAAAAATTTGGATGATTAAAAAAAAATCAGTATAAATGGAGATTCCTCAAAATGAACAGTAAGTTGCAAATTGGACTGGAAATTGCTGTATTCTCTAAGATAAAGAATCTAAGTGTATTGCTCTAACAAAATTCTCGCTATCGTGTGACTTTTTTTACTGGGTCAAGGCTATATATGAGAGCTATGGAAAGGTAAAACATGTGAGAAAAAGAAATGAGAGAGAAAGGCAGAGAGGGAGAGAGAGAAAGATAGAGAAAGAAAGAGAGAAAGACAGAGAGAAAGAGATATAGAAAGAGAGAGGGGGCGAGAGAACGAGAGAGAAAGAAAGAAAGAAAGAAAGAGAGAAAGATAGAGAGAAAGAAAGAAAAAGAGAGGGACGCGAGAGAGAGAAATAGAGAGAGGACGAGAGAGAGAGAGAGAACGAGAAAGAGATAGATTAGATAGATAGAATAGAAATAGATAGAGAGAGAGAGAGGATGAGAGAGAGAGAGAGAGAGAGAGAAGAGAAGAGAGAGATGTTTGGCTAATTAAGAATAGTTTTAATTTAGAAACATTTTCAAGCGAGACTTTCCAAGAAAGAGAGATGAACCAAAATGTTGAAAAAAAAAACCAAAACATTTATAAAAAATCGATAAATAAACGGACGAAGAAATAATAAAGAATGAGAAAGAGGAAATAACCAGCGAGAACGAAAGGGGGAGAACAAATCGAAGAAGAGGAAGAAACGTAATAAAAATTAAAAAATTTAAAAAAAAGAAGAATAACAAAAGAAAGACTAAAAAACAAAATCAAAAGAATGAATGAAAAAAAAGAAGTTTTAAAAAAAGGAATGTAACGAACGAAATAAAAGCTGAAGAAGCGTTTGTTTTTATTTCTTCTCTTTCTTCTCTTTTGCACGAAGGGGATTTTTATTTAATTAACCAGAAAGATTCTAGCCTGTTTATCAAACCCATTTTCTTCGGCAAATATCGTTTTTCGCCATCTCATTTGATTTCTCATTCGAGTTCCATTATCAAAAGTCAGTTTCGCCTTCGGATGGTATACCGTCCTCACATCAGGGTAAGTTCCTCTCAGAATATACTTGATAGGGTATGGAAGCGCGTGGTGTAATGGTTAAAGTCATGGGAAATGGACTCGTCATCCCGAGTTCAAATCCTGGATGTGGTAATTGCATTTTCACAGTGCTAATCATACGCTGGGTTGGCGAGTCGGTATCGAACGACGGAACTGTGATTCCAAGCCGAACGCTCTACCGACTGAGCTAAACGCTGAATTTTCCATCTACTGACAGTTTCCTAGCCAAGGTTAACAGACTAGTCTGTCCATAGCTGGAGGCATACCTTTCCCAAGGGTATTAGCGCTATGTCAAACGCAAACAGCTTCGAACCAGATTTGAACTCGGGTCGACGACAACATTTCTGATAACTCTAACAATTTTACCATATGTTTCCATATTATGCGTATAAAAGTAAAGTCATCGGGGTGACCTAAAGTCGTTTTCAGCCAATCAGCGAGGGAGTCTATCCCCTTTTCACTAGCGCTAGACCAAGGAGAATGTTTTTGTGTCTGAGGTGTAGCGTCACACCTACCATCAGCCCCTTACTTTACCGCACAGGTCCCTGTGCTACTCATACGCTGAGTTGGCGAGGGCCGGTATCGAACTAGAAACATTGTGGTTTCTAGCCGAACGCTCTACCGACTGAGCTAAACACTGAGTTTTCCTTCTACTAGACTGGTTTCCTAGCTAATCTGGAGGCATACATTTCCCAAGGGTATTAGCGCGATGTCAAACGCAAACAGTTTCGAACAGGATTTGAACTCGGGTCGACGACAGCATTTCTAATAACTCTAACCATTATGCTATATGCTTCCATATTATGCATATGGTCAAATATATTATCAATACAAGTGCAAAATAAAAAACGTCCCCCGGGCGATGTAAAAATAGATTTTTGAAACATATTGCCTGAGGGGGAGTAAAAAAATTCAATGTCAGCGAGTTTGTACCCTAAGTAAGTAAAATCATCAAATTCCTTAAAGGATTAAAAAAATAAAACAATTTGAAATGTAAACTTTAAATATGTATTAAAATAAAACAAACTATATATTGATATATAATACCAGTCATGTATTTATTAAAACTTGTTTTAAAAAAAACAATGAGGACTGTCTAATGTTGCATGTTCAAATTTTGAGTGTATTTATTCTATGGGTAATGTGACGTAAGCAGTGACGTAGTTTTTGTTACAGACAAAAACCGGAAGCGAATCTCCATTATTAATAGAGATCTTTCTCAATTAATCTTTCTCTAATGCTTCCATCTTCTTTCTCTCTCTATCCTGCCGTCTCTAATAATTCCTTTCCTTTTCTATATCTCACTCTTCCTTTGTCTATTTTATACGCAATGTATCCGTTCTTCTGGCCTCCGTTGTTCGCCCAAAGCTAAAAATACCAGGCCACTACCTCAAACCGAGAAAACCATGTTACCAGCTCGAATAAGACAAACAAGCCCCCCCCATTGGCTAAAATACGTTCAGTTTATCAGAAAACTAAAACTTGGTATCCGTTGCGTCTGCTCAATGGTCACAGAAAAAAAGACCAAAAATGCCCGAGTCCCTAAATAGTCGTTCTTTTATAGATGACCTACAGATAAACTTTACCCCCGGCATTCCTCGGCAATGATTTCAGACAAATTACATTTAAGAGTTGTCTCCCGATTGGATTTCCACAAAATACTAAAGAGGTCGCTGCTCCAACATATCTCACACGTATCGTCTGTCACTTCCTCCTGGCGACCGCCTTTCAAGATGATATTAAATACATAATTTAATATATGATTAATAACACCCTGGTTATCTCCCCTTACTCTTTTCTTTTATTTCTTTTTTTTTATCTAGTTTCACCCCCTCTTAATACTGACCAAGTTTCTCTCTAAAGAGAGAGAGAGAGAGAAACTTGGTCAGTATTAAGAGGGGGTGAAACTCTCTCTCCCTCACTCTCTCTCTCTCTCTCTCTCTCTCTCTCTCTCTCTCTGTCTGTCTCTCTCTCTCTTCTGTCCACTTCTTAAATGCTCTTATTAATATTGCCCTAATATCTTCAACGAAATGTTACTATGCCAGTTCCAACGGATCTCAATATCCTTTACTTGCTACCCAACCTTGCGGTAAATTTCCACCTCTTTCGACAATGATCCTTCCTTTTCCCAAAATATATCTTTCCAAGCAATTTAATTGGCTGCAGAATTTCTGTTTCAAATGCAATTAAAACGAAATTCAAATCGAGAGGTATTAAAAAAAAAGGGCGGAAAAATGAATAATTGACTTTATTTATCACTTTCTTCTTCTTTCTTTCTTTCTTTCTTTCTTTCATTCTTGTATATAAAAGATGGTTTATCAATTTGAGTCTGTTTCTCTCAAACCATTAAGCAATCTATCTATCTATCTATCTATCTATCTATCTATCTCTTTTTAAATTTTCTTTCTTTCTTTCTTTCTTTCTTTCTTTCTTTCTTTCTTTCTGTATATAAAAGAGGGTCTATAAGTTTGAGTCTGTTTCTACTATATCTATCTATCTATCTCTTTTTTAATCTTTCTTTCTTTCTTTTTCTTTTCTTTCTTCTTTCTCTTTCTGTATATAAAAGATGGTTTATACGTTTGAGTCTGTTTCTATCTAACATCTATCCATCTATCTATCTCTTTCTTAATCCTTCTTTCATTCTTTCTTTCTTTCTTTCTGTATATAAAAGATGGTTTATCAATTTGAGTTTGTTTCTCTCTAGCCATTAAGCAATCTATCTATCTATCTATCTATCTATCTATCTATCTCTTTTTAAATCTTTCTTTCTTTCTTCTTTCTTTCTTTCTTTCTTTTTTTTTCTGTATATAAAAGATGGTTTATACGTTTTAGTCTATTTCTATCTATCTATCTATCTGCCTATCTCTTTTCTAATCTTTCTTTCTTTCTTTCTTTCTTTCTGTATATAAAAGATTGTTTATAAGTTTGAGTCTGTTTCTATCTATCTATCTATCTATCTATCTATCTATCTATCCATCTATCTTTTTTAAATCTATCTTTCTTTCTTTCTTTATATAAAAGATGGTTTATACGTTTTAGTCTATTTCTATCGATCTATCTATCTACCTATCTATCTCTTTTTAAATCTTTCTTTCTTTCTTTCTGTAAATAAAAGATGGTTTATAAGTTTGAGTCTGTTTCTATCTAACCATCAAGCAATTTATCTATCTATATATCTATTTCTTTCATTCTTTCTTTCTTTCTTTCTTTCTTTCTGCCTATATAAAAGATTTTTATTAATTTGAGCTTTCTATCTATATCACTCTCTCTTTTTTCTTTTCTTTCACTGTTTCTCTCCCCCTCTAAAAATATTGATATCAATCTGAGTTTGTCTGTCTGCCTGTCTGTCTCTCTCTGCCTCTCTATGCCTATATCTATATTTATATTATCTTTATCTATCTCTCTCTCTCTCTCTCTCTCTATATATATATATATATATATATATATATATACCCCAGTCTATTCATATTGTCCCCTTCTCTCTCTCTCTTTCACACATGCACACCACACACACACATTATATATATATATATATATATATATATATATATATATATATATATAGATGAGACAGAGAGAGAGAAATAAATATGAATAGCATCAGATACATATATAGCTGGCTCGCTTGCTAGCTAGCTAGTCAGCTAGATAGATGGATAAATAGATATGAAATCAATGAGATAAATAGATTAGGACAAAATGGTGTAAATATATATATATATATATATATATATATATATATATATATATTAGGATAGCTACGAACACCAGGATTAATTTAGATTTATATGAATAGCATGAGATAGATACATAGATAGATATGAAAAGAATACTATTCATACTATATATTAAAAAATAGTATAGATATGAACAAATATAGGTAGATAGATAGATATATAATAGCATATATATATATATATATATATATATATATATATATATATATATATCCCACTCGTTTCATATTTATCTTTCCCATTCTATTCATATCTATGTCCCAATGAACCTGTCTACGTTTCTGTTTCTCTCTCTCTCTCTCTCTCTCTCTCTGTCTCTCTTTCTATATGTATATATAATATAATATATATATATATATATATATATATATATATATAAATAAAGTAAAGAAAATGTTGAATATTCCTTTATCTATTTATCCTTTCAATATATCGTCGGATTTCATTTTCATTTTTAACTTACAACACACACACACACACCACACACACACACACACACACACACACACACACATATATATATATATATATATATATATATATATATATACAGACAGACAGACAGACAGACGCAGAGAGAGGGAACAGACAGGTTGACACAGACAGAGATATGAATAATGGGAAGATAAATGTGAAACGAGAGAGAGATAGATAGATAGATAGATAGATTTAGGCATGATACACTTCCAAAGGTCCGCATTTTTGTCCTACTAATACTTTGCCAACACTTCTCTATTCCTTTACTTCCTTGTATACAATACGCCTGGTAAATGTCGCGCCCAGCTCGTCATGTTGCAGGGAAATAAATCCGGCTGAGACGTTCTCAGTTTGCAAACGTTGTCTAAAGCCGTCTTCAGTGCGCTTGTCACGTCGAAACAGACGCACTGCGCAACTTCCGGTAACAATATGGCTCTCTGCATAAGAGACGGCTTTCGCGCGTCGTGCGTTAGGCAGAGGGAATGGGGGAAGGATTAGATGGAGCGTGTGTCTATATTTGTAAATGAACGCGAGAGGCGAGAGCGAAAGAGAGAGAGAGAGAGGGGGGGAGAGAGTTCGTGAGTAAAAGAGAGAAAATATTAGGAGAGACATGTCTATATTTGTAACGGAACGTGAAAGGAAAGAGGGAAAGGAGAGAGAGAGAGAAGAGAGAGAGAGGAGGGAGAGAGATATAGAGATAGGAAGATATAGAGAGAGAGGGTGAGAGAGAGTGAGGAGATAACGAGGGAGTGGGTGAGTGAGTGAGAAAAAAGAGAGAGAAAATTAGGAGTGACGTGTGTCTATATTTGTCACTGGACGCGAAACGGAAAGAGGGACAGAGAGAGAGAGAGAGGGGGGGGAGAAAAAGAGGAGAGAGAGTGAGTGGGAGAGAAAGAGAGATAGAGAGAGAGGGAGAGAGTGAATAAGCGAGTGAGTGAGGAGAGAGAGAGAGGGGGGAGGCAATATATTGGCTATCTTTTTTTTAATGGACAATCGATCGAAAGTTCTGAGCGAGACAGAGAGACAGAGAGAGAGAGAGAGGGAGAGAGAGAGAGCGTGAGCGAGCAAGAGAAAGAAAGAGAGAAAGAAGAAGAGAGAGAGGAGAGAGAGAGAGAGAGAAGAGAGAGAGAGAGAGTATGTGTGGGTCAGTTAGTGAAAGAGAGAGAATATATGGGCTATCTGTTCTGTCTAGTGAGCAATCGATCGAACCTTCTGAGAGAGAGAGAGAGAGAGAGAGAGAGAGAGAGAGAGAGAGAGGAGAGAGAGAGAGAGAGAGAGAGAGAGAGAGTGGGTCAGAGAAAGAGAGGGTGAAAGTGAGTGAGTGAGAGAGAGAAAGAGAGATAAAAAGAGGGAAAGAGAGAGACAATATATGGGCTATCTTGTGTACAATCGATCAAGCCTTCTGATATAGAGAGGGAAGAGAGAGAGAGAGAACAGAGAGAAATAGAAAGAGGGGGAGCAGAGAGCAAGAGAGAGAGTAAAAGAAAGAGAGTGAGTAAGAGGCAGAGGCCATATATGGACTATCTGTTCTATCTAGTGGACAATCGATCGAACCTTCGATCTACTCACCATATTCCCAGTGTATATTTTACGTATCTGTAACTCATCCCATCACTTCTTGTTGACCTGGCCGTCTCTTGTGATTTATTTATGGATATCCTACTCTAGATATGTCTGTCGGATCATCTGATCTTTTCAAGATAAAAACAAATATGGGCCACACTTGGACTATCATTTCTTCTTTTTCCTGTTTTATTTTATTTTATTGTTCGCATTTGACGAAAACGCTCGCATGGGCGCTTTAAAACGTGACATTTTGAAAGTTGCCGTGTCTACTCATATATGGACTTTATTCATTTATACTGGAATTATTCGTCATAAACCTATATATATATTTATTTATTTATTTATTATATATATATATATATATATATATATATATATATATATATATATATATATATTATATATGTAGGCAAAATATAAATACAACTAAGGCCACTTATAGATGACATTTTGAACTTTGTTATTTTCCTGATACACAGACATTTATATATGATTAACTTAATCTCTCTCTCTCTCTCTCTCTCTCTCTCTCTCTCTCTCTATATATATATATATATATATATATATATATATATATATCTCCTCACACTCTCGTATATATATATATATATATATATATATATATATATATATGTGTGTGTGTGTGTGTGTGTGTGTGTGTGGAGAGGTATCCAAAAACTTGGTAGTAAGGGATGATTCTATATGTGATATCTAAGACACACTGTATTATTATTGTATGATCCAGTATGTATAAATACAGTGAATCTTTAAATCACTACGGAGAGCTCAATGTATAATAATCTTTATATATATATATATATATATATATATATATATATATATATATATATATATGAACGAGCATATATGGTGACTTATAAAGACTATTTTTACGTTGTGTATTTTCCTTTCTTGAAGCCTTAAAGCGTTGCATATCATACATTACACACACATACACACACATACACATATATATATATATTCATTGTTCTCAAAATATATACGTATATTTCAACAGAGAAAGAGACAGAGTGAAAGAAGCCGTCATACAGACATACAGACAAACACTTGTATATACTGGATAAGATAGATAGATAGATAGATAGATAGATAATAAAATGGGTTAAGAAAAGCTTGAAAAATATGAACAGAGAGTTATATATACATACTATATGGAGGATGCCGTTATTTCAATTAAACAGGATATATATATATATATATATATATATATATATATATATTCATTAATTATAATTTAATACAATATATACTCATGCTCACACACACACACACACGTACACACACACGCACACACACACACCTCACCTAACGCAAGTGAATCGACCGTTTGTTCGGCGTTTGTTTACGTTTTAAAAATCTACAAACGCCCGCGTTTCGTTAATAATTTTAAATAGATTGATCGACCATAAAGAAAAAGAGTCTCGCAGACTTCTTATTTTCTGTGATAATTTTTTTTTCCTCAAACTAACGAAAGCCTTGATGAAGTTCTATTGAAATAGATCGAAACTCTGTAGTGTAGGCGAAATAAACATTACTCGTTCATGAACTTAACGTTTTTTCCATTTTTTCACAGACATGATTGATAAATAAGACTATTCTAATATTATCATTGTATTCTATGTATTAAAATCTAAATGACAGACTAAATCTGAATAAAATTCAAATTCGCTTCTATGATTTCAATCTCATTTTGCAATATATAGCGTTGGCCACCTCTGTATTAGGGTAGGTCGATTTTTCACTTTTTTAAAAAATATCAAATTATCCATCTATGTGAAAGTTGTATGTTAGTATACTGAATACTGATACCAAAAATTAGATCTTTTATTTGCATTATTGTTTGAGGAAATAAAATCAAAGATCGTCTACTAAAATTTTTTGAGTGTATTTATTCTATGTTATGACGATTTTAGGTAGTGTGACGTAAACAGTGATGTAGTTTTTGTTACAGACAAAAACCGGAAGCGAATCTCCATTATTAATAGATAATATCGCTGATCTATCTTTAAGGTTTGTCAGTTTGTTATTGCAGCAATTTTCATACACTTCCTTGGAGTAATGTTCATTGCAGACAATGGCTGTAAGACAACTGATTGACAGTTAAGACCATAGTGTCTCTGGGTATGAAAAATCTGATGCAATCACGGATGAGGCAATATTTTTCAAGGCTAAAAATCCTCGTTTTCACAAAGTTTAGCCTAAAAATTGGTTACCGTTTTAAATTTACCGTTTTAAATATCTAAATAAGAAATCTTATTTTATTTTATTAAAATGAAACGAATTAAATATTAGGAATAGAATTCAAATTGATAATGTACCCCATCGCCCATCACTACCGACACCTCTGATATGCTGCTTTTTACCTCATTAATTAAGCTGTAACAGACGATCTTTGATGCTATTTCCCCAATCAATGTACAAGCAAAAGATCTAATTTTTGGTATCAGTATTCAGTATAGTAACACACAACTTTCGCATAAATGGACAATTTGATAAAAAGTGAAAAATCGACCTACCTACTCTGTATCCACTTAATTACAAACTCCGACGGTAAGATAATATTCCCTAAAAACATGCATTTAACTCTTCACTCGTAATGAATTACTTGGATGATTGATGCGAATTAGAAATTGATGATGATTGATGTGCTGTTTGGAATGTGTGTTGACTCCTAAATTTTAGCTTGTTGAAACGGGAAATGACGAAAAGCTCTTTCATTTTCAGCTGGTACATGGGTACAAAATTTTGTCTGTCACCAGATCAGATGAGAAGAAAAGAATCAAGACTTTTATGCGAGTGCACATCAAATAGGCCAGTTAAGCTCAATAATTCTACCTTGTTGAAACGGGAAATGACGAAAAGCTCGTAAATTTTCAGCTGGTACATGGGTACAAAAAGTTATCTGTCACCATATCAGATGAGAAGAAAAGAATCAAGACTTTTATGCGATTGCTCATCAAATAGGCCAGTTAAGCTCAATAATTCTAGTTTGCTGTAAAGGGAAATGACGGAGATCTCGTTCATTTTCAGCTGGTACATGGGTACAAAAAGTTTTCTGTCACCAGATCAGATGAGAAGAAAGACAAGATATGCGGGTGCATATTAAATAGGAAAGTTTAGCTCAGTCATTTTAGCCTGTAAAAACTGGAAATGACGAAAAGCTCGTTTATTTTCAGCTGGTACCGGGTACTAAACATCATCTGTCACCAGATAATTACTTTATATATAATAGCAAAATAAAAACACCCTCCGGACGATGTAAAAATAAGCTTTTAAAAGATATTGCTTGAGGAGGTGGAAGTTAAAAATTAAATATCGGAGAGTTTGAACCATAAATCATGAAATCATATATTTAATAAAGGAGTAAAAACAAAACAAAAAAAAACAAACAATTTGAAATCAAAACTAAGTTCTATTAACTTTGAATATCTATTAAAATAAAACAAACTATATATGATATATAATACTGCCATGTATTTATTAAAACTTGTTTTAAAAAACAATGAGGACTGTCTAATGTTGCATGCTCAAATTTTGAGTGTATTTATTCTATGTTATAACGATTTCGGGTATAGTGACGTAAGCAGTGACGTAGTTTTTGTTGCAGACAAAAACCGGAAGCGAATCTCCATTATTAATAGATATATACATGGGGGACTAAAAAAGTAATGCTATTTTGTGTAGGACAGGTATGATAGCCAACACAATAACATATATCATACGTTAAAAGGAAACTGGTCCTTTGTGGATCACGTTCCAAGTTCTCAACTAAGTAACCGTTTCTCTCAATAGCAATGTTTCTCCTTCGAATGAGAATATGTATCCCTGGCTCGTAAAATTCTGGTAGAAGCGGTAGTAATCCAACGTACAGTGTTACTAGAAGAGTGCTCAATATCTGTGATAGAGCGTTAATAGATAAATGAATAAATAAAAGTTTTAGCTTATATAGACACGCGAATACAGTTAACCAAACGCACACATTTGATCATATTATATCTTTTGCATCATCAAAAAAAAAAACACATTCGGTGCCTGAGGACTGTCTTAGAGCAAGAAACCAATGGTAGCAAAATTGTTCCAATGATAATAAATATAAGCTAAAACTTTTTATTTATTTATTTAATATATATATATATATAAGTAAAAGTAAAGTCATCGGGGTGGCCTAAAGTCGGTATCAGCCAATCAGCGAGGGAGTCTACCCTCTTTTCACTAAGCTAGAACCAAGGAGATTGTTTTTGTATATGAAGTGGAGCGCCACACTTACCATCATCTCCTTACTTTACCGAACAGATTCCTGTGCTACTCATCCACTGATTTGGCGAGGGCCGGTATCGAAGTAGGAACCTTGTGGTTTCTAGCCGAACGCTGTACCTGGCCACACACACACACACACACATATATATATATATATATATATATATATAATATATATATATGTGTGTGTGTGTGTGTGTGTGTGTGTTGGTATTTAGAAACGTTATCAGATCAGAAAAAAATGTAATCTTCAGATTTGAGCGGCTTAATTTTGATCTTACTTTCTTGAAAAGATTGCGAAACTGGTAGTAATGCAGCAGCCAAAGAAAGTTAAGGGAATAATATATAATATAATATATATATATATATATATATATATATATATATACAAACATGTGTTTGATTGTGGCTTTTTGTAAGCTTAGAATTCCTTGCTATTTGCAAAAGAGCTTTGTTTTATTATTTGTTTGTTTGTTTCTTTATTTTTCTTTTATCTATTTTGAAAACAAGATACAAGTGTGAACTTATCTCCCTCAGCGAAAGTATTCAATTTCTTTCTTATAGGAAACAGATTTCAACTTGGAACGATCTCGTAATTTCAACACACTAATAAAAACTTATGCCCATCATAACCATCTTGAATATTGTTACTTTTCTTTTATCTTTCTCTTAATTCTTCTTTCTTTCTTTCTTTCTTTCTTTCTCTATTTGTTCTTCCCTTTTAGACGTAACCGTTACAAGCTGAACGCACTTTCTTTTTCTTCTGCGGTGACGCGCGTTCTAAATGGAACCATGTGTGCCAAGAATTGGAACGAATGTTCCAAAGGTGCACAAGTGCGAACGCAGACCTAGCGCGTAGATATTTGCCAAAGTAAAATTAATCCAATTCTCAAGTGAAATAATGAGAAGGGGTACTCAACTACAATAGCTTGTGAGATGGGTATGCTAACAATACGCCCAGAAGGCGTGTATTTGCGTGTGATTTAGCGAATAGTAGACGAACCGTGAATCCGTTGGGTTACCGTTTAAACAGAGGTGCATGATATTGATGCTTCTATTTAGGAGCCCCCCCCCCCCACCAAAATTAAAAAAAAAATAAATAATTTTGCATATATGAAGGACAGTTGTGTGTATGTGTATGTCCGGAGGAAACTTCGAAAATAAAACAATTAATGACAAAGTAATATATATATATATACATTAAATATCACCAGCGCTTGGTTTTTGAGCAAAAATATTAGAGATTTGAATTAATACCGTGAAGACGCCTAGAAGGCGTGTATTTGCGTGTTATTTAGTTAATAGTAGACGACCCGTGAATCCGTTGGTTACCGTTCAAACAGAGTGCATGATATTGATGCTTCTATTTAGGACCCCCCCCAAAAAAAAAATGAATAAATAAATAAATAATTTTTGCATATATAAAGGGTAGTTGTATGTATATGTATGTCCGGAGGAAACTTCGAAAATAAAACAATTAACGACAAAGGAGATATATATATACACATTAAATATCACCAGGGCTTGGTTTTTGAGCAAAAATAATAAAAATTTGAATTAATTTCGTGAAGACGCCCAGAAGGCGTGTATTTGTGTGTGATTTAGTGAATAGTAGACGACCCGTGAATCCGGTGGGTTGCCGTTTAAACAGAGGTGCATGATATTGATGCTTCTATTTAGGACCCCCCGCCAAAAAAAAAAAATTAATAAATAAATAAATAATTTTTGCATATATATAAGGGCAGTTGTGTGTATGTGTATGTGTATGTCCTGGGGAAACTTCAAAAATTAAACAATTAACGACAAAGTAAATATATATACACATTAAATATCACCAGGTCTTGGCTTTTTGAGCAAAAATAATAGAGATTTGATTTATATTCGTTAAGATAATTAAAAAATAAAATTTAAATGATAACTGCATGTTTTTTTTTTTCATTTAATATTTTAGATAATAGACATTAACATTTCTTCTCAGAGTAGCTGGATCAATGCAAGGTCTATTTTTTTTACATAGGGATTTAAATGGGGCACCCTACGGAGATTCAACTCACGATTCAACAATAATGGATCTGCGGGACTAACTTTAAAAAATCCAACTCTACCCAGGCGACGCTGGGTAGCCGCTGCTAGTAGACAAATAAAGGAATGATTCTAATCAGCATTATCTACATTATGTCTTGAATTTCTTTGATTAAAAGTGACTTTCAGTGCGAACGCAGACACCTCTAAATTATCATACAGTTGAATTTATATGTATGTCTTGATCTATGTATTTATATGCCAAACTCCTGGCTGACGGGCAGTATGTAATACATGGTTAATTTTTAATCACTGTACTCCTGATTCGAATTTATAATTTTCCTTCTCCTAGATTGGTTGCAGTAGCAATGCTAAATAACCAACAGGCCAGTTTAGCTCAGTCGGTAGAGCGTTCGGATAGGAATCCGATATATATATATA
>CM042172.1:69995581-70018081 GCA_023376005.1 Doryteuthis pealeii | reverse complement strand
ATGTTCTGCTATCCTAATTCACTGACTATTCTACCTGGTGAGGTGAGGTGGCCATATTGATAGAAAGATGTCAAAGGAAAGAAGACATATGGTTGGCAATGATCCAACGTATAAAGAAGAAGGCTTACTTATGTGTGGTAATGTATTCAAGATGGCTGTGTATAATCAAGAAAACATGATGCTTTTCTAGACTCTTTCTCTCTCTCTCTCTCTCTCTCTCTCTATATATATATATATATATCTGTCTATCTATCTCTCTAGTAATCTCTCTTTTTCTCTCTCAATATATCAATCAATCCCCCCCTCTCTCTCTCTCTCTCTCTCTCTCTACTAATCTCTCTTTTTCTCTCTCAATATATCAATCCATCTCTCTCTGTCTCTCTGTCTCTGTTTGTCTGTTTCTCTATCTCTCTTTCTTTCTCTTCACACACACACACATACAACACACACACACACACACACACACACACACACATATATATATATATATATATATATTGATATTGATATAGATGATATGGGCATTAATGTTTAAGTGCTTAATATCGTGGATAGAGCATTTATATTTATATATATATATATATATTATATATATATATATAATATATATATATATACATATATGGGTAAAATACTAGGGCAGACCGGGCTCTTTAACCTTGGGTAGGTAACCAGTCTAGGAGAGGGATAACTCTGAATTCAAAATTCCTGAGGTCGGTCGTTGATTGGGTTCGTGGCATTCCTTGATGCACCAATTCTTTCCTATCGACTGTGCCAAAAAGTGTGGAATGGTCCTACACAAGCCTTCATCACTATAAAACAAATCACTGTTTTGGTTGTTCATTGAATGAATACTCATTCCGTCGAAAATCGACGAGAGAATCCCATTTTAATTTTTTAATTTAAAAAAAATTTATTTATATATACATATATAGCTGTCAGTGGGGATAAGATATCAGGCAGGCAAACAACCAGTCTGAGTTCGACCCTAGCCAAGGATAGCTGTTTTGTTTAGCCACACTGAAGAGGCGTGAAACACCGAAACACGTGTCTGTGGATGACTTATTAATATATATATATATATATATATATATATATAGAGAGAGAGAGAGAGAGAGAGAGAGAGATTGGACTAAACTTTGACTTTCTTCACCAGACAAGAGGAGATACATCAAAGAGATTCAGGATAAATCTCTAACCGCATCAGCGTGGATATGGCAATCCTACCGTTGTGACATTAAACCAACAAATGCTGGTGGTATCGTGAGATACTGCTGGGACACTCTGAATTAGTGGTAATGATGCTTTGACCCCGAAACCTTGCTTGAACCAAGAGTCATCATCTGATGAAGGCTTTGTTGGTTGCAATGTTACTGTGTAAACAGCAGTCATTTTATGAAATTTACACAAAAAATTAGACTCATCAGATACAGCAACGAAGAAGAATGCAATTGTTACTTTTTATCGCTTCGCATTGTGATAAGCTTTCACAATCAATCTACAAACCAAACATACTCACAATGCTTAAAGCAAAATATAAAACTATATATATATATATATATATATATATATATATATATATATATACTTATTTGTTATGGGGTACAGTGCAAGGTGCGATTTTTAACATTGATTTTAACCATTTATCCTCAAGACAATGAGCGCGTTGTCCTCACAATAAGTGGCTAACACGCTGCTTTGAAACCAATGGCAACAATAGCACGAATATATTCTACCCTATAAAAAATAAATACAGCTCTTAAATCCGTAATCGAGAAGTTTATTTTCAATTCTCCAATACTAGAAAAAAAAATTATATTTTGCTTGAAGGCAATTACAATGCGTATATCGTTTACAATTCGATAATTATAGAAAATAATCATGACAAACGAACTCGGCAAACAGATGTGCGATGCGTAGAACACCGTACAGCCTGTTTGGACTTTATTAAGTCTCATCAGCGATGTATACTGGCGATTTCCCTCCGACAGAAATCGAAACCGGGAGTCCAGCAGGCAGAGGCAGAGTCAGAGACTTTACCGCTCGGCTAACGATACGCACCGCACAATGCGTGCGAAATTAGCCTGTCAATGATACTCTTTTTGATTGTATGGGAACCACACAATCTTTCAAAATCAGTATTTGATAATACAACCAATCACGAATTTTAAATCTAGTGCCGATTTATTAATATTAATATTACTTAACGACTAATTTGCTGTGGTGAATTGGCTTAAGTTGAAGCAATGAAGGTATCTTTTAAAAACTCTATAAACTAAAAGTATTCTGTTTTCTTTGTTGGTATTTTATGTTTATTTATTTATTTATCTCTTTTTCTTTTTGTTAGTTGTGGTTGGGGAAAATATCAGAGGGTATCAAGGATTTTGGGTAAGCAAATAAAAAATAGTTTAGTTGAAAAATGTAAGTATAACAGCACAGTCTACACGTGTGGTAAGGAATATGACTCATCTCAGAATCGCCATATATATATAAAAAATAAATAAAAAACCTAACATCAACAAAATAGCATGTAAAGGATATAACTTATTAAATATCTTTAATAACTAACGCACTTAACTTACACCCCCTTCTTAAAAAAAAATCGACTCTCCAAATTTAATAAAAAACATAGATAAAAGAACTAAAAAAAAAATGAACTAAAAACCAAATTATATACCCCATGATGACGACTAGCGAAACAGTCGAAAGCGCTCGGGATATAAGTATGGGAAATATTATATACCAATTGGATCCAGACTCAAGAAAGATCGCAAGAAGACTGGAAAAAATACAAATCCCAAAAATGAAGAAAGAATACTCCGTGTTGTTCAATAGCACATGCTTAGAATATATATATATATATATATATATATATATATATATATATATATATAGTTATTAACTAGCTCAGAGTTGGCACAAGGCCAGATGTATGACGCGCCTAGTGAGAATCGAACTCTTTAACAACGGTTTGCTTATCCAGCTTCCAAACCTTAACACCAAGTATGTTTAATAGAATTTAACTAATGATGTTAGAAAGCTGTGAGTGCATGTGTATTGGATTTATGCGTAGGTGTGTATCATATATATATATATATATATATATATATATATATATATATATATATATATATATATATTCTCAAATCTTCTTACATTATAGACATATGTGTTCGTAACAGTGTATAATAAATAAATACTCACACATACAAGTGTACACACGCACACACACGCAAACAGTCACACACACACACACACACACACACACACACACACACACACACACACACATACATATATATATATATATATATATATATATGCCTCTGAGTGTATTGTATAAATAAAACCTAAAATATTTAAATTCTCAACTCTCTACTCTCCTCTCCTCTCTCTCTCTCTCTCTCTCTATATATATATATATATATATATATATATATATAATATATATAATATATATATATATATATATATATATATAAACTAAAAGAAATTCAAATCTATCTTACTATATATGTATATATGTGTATGTATGTGCATTGCTTCATGCGTACATATACTATATATACATATATATATATATATATATATATAATATATATATATATATATATATAGTTCATATCAGTGGGTTTATGTTTATACCACGCTAACTGGTGAACTATCCGAGTGTAATAAAATTGCGTACGAACAAGCATATAAACACACACATACACGCACCCACACATACAAACACACACACACACACATACCAATATATATATATATATATATATATATTATAGATTTACATATATATATTTATATACTATGTATATGCATATAAGTGTTTGTGTGTGTGTGTGTCTATGCATGTAAGCTTCTAGTTCGGTGTACAAGAGACGGGGGGTATAGGAAAGGGGCCTATGAAAAGAGAGCAAAAAGGGGGGGGGTTAGGGAACCCGGTATGTCGAGAGATCCGTTGACCCTGTAAGAGTTGAGTGTAACTCGTTAACGAGCCAACCACAGGCCTTTTCCCAGCCCGACCCGTGTTGATTGCTGTGAAAACAAGGCATGCACCGAGAGTCTACAGAATCCAAAACACACACGATTCCTTTACCACCTCTTCCCCCCCACCCCCTCTCCACATCATATCGTCCGACATTCTCCTCCTACTTTCTCATTCTGCAACTCCTCCCCCCCCCCACGAATTAAGAAGAGCAAGAAAACATTAAATTCACCCTCCTCTTCCTTCGTCTGCTACCTAAGCCAAAGTACACCCGTTCGAATATATATATATATATATATATATATATATATATATATATATTAAGTCACTAAAAGTTTCGCTTAGTGCTCTTCAGGGCTAAGATCTGACTCTTAGTCCTGAAGTCAGATCTTAGCACACTAAGCGAAACGTTTAATAGGTTTATCTGACTCATTAGATTTATCTTTATTATTTGCTCTACTTAGGTATTGAGCACTTTTTACTTATTAGTTTTAGTTTCCTGGCGGTTTTTATGAAAATATATATATCTTATATATATATATACATACAAATTGTTTTTTCTTTTGGTCAAATATTGTACCAATAGATTATTTTTGGTTGGTACGATTATCTTGGTCTTTTTTTTTTCCAAAAAATTTTTTTCTCCCGGGAGATGTTTGTAGTATATTTTTACAATCAAACTATTTGCTGTTTTTTCTCACCGCGAGGATTTACCAAGTTTATATATATATATATATATATATATATATATATATATATATATATATACTAACCCCTCTGCACGAGCAGGATGTGACGCAAGGTCAATTTCTTAAGCGGATTTCAACAGGTTTGAATTCAGAGTTTTCCTTCTCCTAGACCGGTTGCCTAACCAAGGTTAAAGAGCCTAGTATGTCCTACTATTTATCCATAGCTGGAGGGAGAGTAGGATTCATAACTTTCCCAAGGGTATTAGCGCTAAGTGAAATGCAATTACTACATACAGGATTAGAACTCGGGGCGACTTTAACCATTACACCACGTGTTTCCTATATATTCGAACGGAAGTTCGAATATATATAGATGTATATAGAAAGGGTAATTTTCAGCCCAGCAACATTCAAAGTGGAGTAGTTCCAGCATGTAGTTTATGTGGAAGAGTATGTCTCTCCAGGGCTGGCCTGGTGAGCCATCTGAGAAAACACAAGGATACAGTGTCAAATGCTACTGGCACCCAACTATGATGAAAAAAACAATAACAAGAAAACAAGAAAACAAACAAAAAATAGGAAATGGTCTTATTCGAACACGAGTTGACAGCCATTATTAGATGTATATAGAGTTAATATATATATATATATATATATATATATATATATATATATATATATATATATATATACCAATTGTTGCATACAAATTGTTGCATATATATATACCAAACCTTTGCAGTACGTAAAAAGCCGGCAAATAGTTTCATTGTAAAAATATACTACCAAACATCGCCTGGGGGAAAACAAATTGAAAAAGAAAAGACCAAGATAGTCGTACCAACCGAAAATAATCGGTGATACTATAATACTTGGTCAAAATAAAATAAAAATATATATACAATATATATATATATATATATATATAAACCACCAGGATTTTCTAAAGCTAAAAAGTAAAGAGTGCTCAATACCTAAGTAGAGCAAATAATAAAGTGAAACCTAATGAGTCAGATATACCTACTAAAAGATTCACATAGTAGTTCTTCAGGGCAAAGATCAGACTATATAGTACCCGAGTGCGGAAAAGAAGGTTCCCGAGTCCGACAAGAAATACCTGAAGAAGGCCGGAGGGCACATCGACCGAAACGTTGTACAATAACAATGAAGATGAGGACAATAGTCCGAATAATCCAAATAATACTAGTCATATATACTATTGATAACTCTTGAAACAAAAAATACTATCTTTGATTATTCTTTTCACCAAAAATACAATCCTTAAATGAAGCATTCTGAAGATTGCATTTTTTTCTAAATACATTGTGTGTGTGTGTGTGTGTGTGTGTGTGTGTGTGTGTGTGTGTGTGTGTGTGTGTTTTGTGTGTCTTTTCTCGCATTTTGAATATCAACAAAGGGCTTTACACACCATAAACAAAGGCTTAGAAGCTTTTGCATGTCAACAGTTTTCTTTTTACAAAATCGATAGCCCCGTTGAGGGTTTGAATAAAAACCGAAACGCCATAGCGTCGTCTTGAGAAAATGTCAATGTTCAACTGAACTTATGTCTTTTCATCATTTTTATTTTTATTCTTTTTTATACATTAACACTGTCGGATTTATATCAATTTCTTATTCACACACACACACACACACACACACACACACACACACACACACATATATATATATATATATATATATATATATATATATATATATTTATATATATTTATATATATATATATTAGGAATTTTAGTAATACATTCGGATGGCAAGTAATAGACCCCTATAAGACCCTACATAAATTATATTTTGTCCATTACTTGTAAATAAAAACATATTATGAATGGGATTAATATATATATATATATAATATATATAATATATATATATATATATATGTGTGTGTGTGTGTGTGTGTGTGTGTGTAGTTAAAAATTAATAGCAAAATGAATGAATGGATGAAATAAAAATGAATGAAATGAGGGGAATAAATGAAAAAATCCTTTCCAAGGGACCCCTCTCAAAAGTATTAAAACTCTTTTTGAGAGTGGGGTCCCTTGATAGAAAGTTTTCCTCATCTATTATTAGACTCCTTTGAAGCATCAAGTTGATATAATATAATATAATATAATATAATATAATATATATATATATATATATATATATATATATATATATATATATATATATATATATATTATATATATATATGTATATATATATATATATATATATATATATATATATATATATATATATATATATAGTATGATTCTTTTAAGTTTACAGTGTAGACTGCAGGCCTATTTCCCTTTTTTAATTAAGTACCCGACATAAGAAATTACCAACCCCTTTTTTTTTTTTTTTTTCATAGGTCAATAAATGGAGTGATGAATTATTCCTAAACGTATAATCTAAACTAAAAATGACCCTTTTACGGGAAAGATGAAAATGGCTTTTTAAAATATCCTGCTATCAAAAATATTAAAACTTTATGTGAAAGAACCCTTAAATAATTTTTGGTGTCAATTAGTGAAATAAACAAAAAATCCCCTAAATTTTGAAAAATGTGAGAGAAATAAATTTTCAAAAGATTGGAAGAATGATATAAATTGAGAAGAGAGTGGGGAAACATATTTATAAAATAATTCAAATTTTGAAAAAGGGGGTAAAACTATATTTAAAAAATAACGCACATTTTGAAAAGTGAAAGATATATATTTACCATATAACCTAATTTAAGAAAAGTGTAGGAGAAATACACTTACCAAATAACCTAAATTTAAAAAAGTGTGTGGGGGGTATTTTTGCATTGTAGGAGATATATATTTACCAGATAACATATATTGAAAAAAATTTGGGAAAAATATACTTTAAAAATATTTTTGAAGAATGAGGTAGAAATATATTTAAAAATTAACGTAAAGTTTGAGAAGTGAAATAGATATATTTATATATAATCTAAATTTATAAAAGTGTAGGAGAAATATATTCACCAAATAACCTATGTTCAGAAATTGTGTGAAAAATATATTTATAAAAAAATGAATAAGAAATATATTTACCAAATAACCTATGTTTAGAAAAGTGTGGGAAAAAATTTATTAAAAAAAAAATGTACGAGAAATATATTTAGCAAATAGCCTATGTTTAGAAAAGTGTCGGAAAAATTTATTTTAAAAAATGCAGGAGAAATATATTTATCAAATAACCTATATTTAGAAAAGTGTGGGAAAAATTTATTTTTAAAATATTAATGAGAAATATATTTACCAAATAACCTATATTTAGAAAAGTGTGGGAAAAATTTATTTTAAAAAAATTAATGAGAAATATATTTACCAAATAACCTATGTTTAGAAAAGTGTGGGAAAAATTTATTTTTGAAAAATGTTGGAGATATATGTTTACCAAATAATCTAAATTTAGAAAAGTGTGGGAAAAATGTATTTAAAAATATGAATGAGATATATATGTACCAGATAACGTAAATTTAAAAAAGTGTGGGAAAATACATTTTTTTAAAATTCAGGAGAAATATATTTACCAAATAATCTAAATTTAGAAAAGTTTGGGAGTAATATAATTACTAAATATTCAAAATTAAGAACAAGTGTTCGAGAAATATATTTACTAAATAAGCTAAATTTCGAAGAATATATTTACTAAATGAGATAAATTTTAAAAAGTAAGTATATTTTAAAATGAACCAAAATTATGAAAAATTAGGATAAATGACGTCGAGGAGAAATATATTTACAAAATAACTTAATATTGGAAAATATAGGAGAAATATATTTACAAAATGAACTAATTTTGAAAGACTTAGAAGATATATATTTACCAAATTTTTAATTTTGAGAAAAGTAGGGAAGATATATTTACAAGATATCCTAAATTTTGAATGTTGTGGCATCAATCTATTTACCATAACAAGTTTTAAAAGATTTCAGAGAAATGTGTTTACTTAATAACCTAAATTTTCAAAACGTTATAGAAATATATCCACAAAATTACCTTAATTGGGACAAGTATGGGAGAAATATATAATAAAGCGGACCAGGGTGATATCTGTGGCAGGAATCGAGGGATCCAGGAATTTTTGGCCGAAATCCATAAACGAGTTCTTTCAACATCTTCAGTACTCAAAAGAAAATGTCTTCGAAATAGAATTGCAATCAAAAATATTAAACCATCAATTTTCCATATTTGATTTATACAATGTGGTCGTGATTGATAAGCTTGGCACAAGGTCAGATATTTGAGCGCCGAATGAGAATTGAACTGACTATTAATAGTTTACAACATAAACTCACAAAATATTAACAGTAACAGTCTATAAATGTCATTACAAATACACAAGGTTTTTAATGTTAATTTTAAAATCGTTATCATATATTATAAGTGAAAGTCATGCAATTAAATTAAGTATTGAAAGATAAAATAAGGTATTGAAAGAGGACTACATTTTACGAAAAATAAACTTTTAAATAAGAAAATTATTCTTTTTAGTAGTACTAGCAAAAATATACACCCTCCTGGCGCAAGTATTTAAGTTTTAATGTAATGAAATATATTAAATTAGAAAAACAAATGAAACTAAATAAGTTTGCCGATAGAAGAATTTGAAACAAAGGGGTGTATAATCGAAAAATAGCACAACTTTGAAACTAGCTCTTCCATCAATTTCCATCACTCCCGTCTTTCATTGCTAAAATTTCCTAATTTAACCATTTAGTTAAATTTGTATTAGAATAAAACCAAACAATTAGAAATCAATAATACAAAGCAGATACTTATTAAAATCACATTTTTAATAGCAATATGCAAAATAGCATTCCTCGTAACAATGTAAACCGCTATTTTGTTGTATATATATAAATAGAATTGCATATCTTTTTTTTAATATGTAGATAAGGCCAAGAGTATTAAGAATGTAAAACAATTTTATTAATAATTGAGACTAAAACAAAAATAAAATCATGGAGAATGTGATGTGAATAACTTAAGGGAATAGCGACCTGGGTACTGATATAGTTTCAGTTACAGACAGACACACAATATCCATTATAATAAGATAGTTTAGTCTATGATATTCTGTTTGTATTATTGTATGTAGAAATATTTTTTCCGGGTAAAGTCCTTAATCTTTTTTAAAAAAAGCTATGAAATTATTCTTACCCCAGGAAATTATATTATATTTTACACGCAGTATTACTAATGTAAAACAATTTTATCAATAATTGAGGTTTAAATAAAAATAAAATCAGGGAGAATGTGGCGTAAATAACTAAGGGAATTGTGACTTGAGTGGTGATATAATTTCGCTTACAGACAGACAGACAGACACACAATCTCCGTTATAATAAGTTTATTAGTTTAGTCTATGATATTGTTTTATTGTATGTAGAAATATTTTGTTTAATTCTTTCCAGATACAGCCATTAATATTTGTTTAAAAACCTAAGAAAATATTCTCAAACCAGGGAATTATATTTTATATGCAGTATTATTAATGTAAAACAATTTTTTATCAATTTTTGACATCAATATGCAAATTAACCTTCCCGTTCACACTGCTATTTTGTTGTATATACAAATACAATAGCATGTTATGCCTATGTAGATATGGTTAACAGTATTAATAATGTAAAATGATTTTATCAATAATTGAGGATTAAATAAAAAAATAAAATCATGGAGAATGTGCCATAAATAACTAAGGGAATTATGACTTGGTTACTGACATAGTTTCGGTTAAAAAGAACCAATGTCTTTTACTTTGCATAAGTAGACTAAATCAATTAAATTAATTAATGAGCTACACAAAATAAAATTTGATTAAAATCAAATATTTGATTTTTGTTATACTTCAAAGATAAAAACATTTTTTAGACCGAACATTTTAATCTTATCATAATGGAGATTGTGTGTTTTTCTGTCTGTAAAAGAAAGTATATTACTATTCAAGTTACAATTTCCTTAGTTATTTACGGCACATTCTCCATGATCTTATTTTTATTTAAACCTCAATTATTAACAACATTATTTTACATTATTAATACTGTTAACCATATCTACATAGGTATAACATGCAATTGTATTTATATATACAACAAAATAGCAGTTTACAGTGTGAACGGGAAGGTTAATTTCCATATTCATGTTAAAAAATTTGATTTTAATGAATTAGCTTAGTTTTATTGATTTCTAATTGTCTGGTTTTATCTTAATGTATATGAGAAAAAATCTCGGGATAAATCTTAAAAAAATCCATTAACAAGACGAAATAACTATAATTTTTATTCTTTACTTCCTAATTTAACCAAATTGTTAAATTTTGAAAATTTAGCAATGAAAGACGTGAGTGATGGAAGAGTAAGTTTCAGTTGTTCTATTTTTTCAATTATAACCCCTTCTGTTTCAGATCTTTTTATCTGCATTCTTATTTAGTTTCATTAGCCTTTCTAATCTAATATTGTATCATATTAAAACGGAGGAAGCTTATATCTGTTTATACTATAATGAATATATTTTCCCAACACTTCTCCTAATTAAGGTAATTTTGTGTGTATATCTCCCCCCACGTTTTTGAAAATTTAGGTTATTTAGTAAATATATTTCTTCGACATCATTCAAATTTTGGATATTTTGTAAAAAGATTTTATCGCACATCTTTTAAAATTTAGCATATTTTGTAAAGATATCCTGCCCACAATTTTTTTTTAGAATTCACCTTATTTGGTAAATATATTTCTTCTAAATCTTTCAAAATAATAATTTTAGAATTAACATAAAAATCCTTGGATAGTTGTTAATTCGTGTTGATATTCATAGACTGTCACTGTTAAAATTTTGTGAGTTTATCTTGTAAACCATTAATAGTCAGTTCAATTCTTAATGGGTGCTCAAATATCTGGCCTTGAGCTAGGTTTATCAATCACGACCACATTATATAAATCAAATATAGAAAATTGATGGTTTAATATTTTTGATTGTACTTCTCTTTCTAAGACATTTTCTTTTGAGCACCGGAGATGTTAAAAGAACCTGTTTATGGATTTCGGCCAAAAATTCCTGGATCCCTCGGTTCCTGCCACAGATATCACGCTGGCTTGCTTTATTAAACATTTCTTCCAAACTTGTGAATATATTTCTCTAACGTTTTGAAAATTTAGGTTATTAAGTAAACGCATTTCTCCGACATCTTTTAAAGTTTAAGTTATGGTAAATAGATTGATCCCACAACTTTAGGATATTTCGTAAATATATCTTCCCACATTTTTCAAAAAACTCAAAATTTGGTAAATATATATCTTCTAAGACATTCAAAGTTATGTTATTTTGTTAATATATTTCTCCCCCACTTTTCAAAATTTCGCTTATTTACTAAAAATATTTTTTCCACTCTTTTCCAAATTTATGTTATTTTATATGAGAAGTAAAAACACAAACGATGTGTTTTGATATGGCCTTTTTAGCCGACAATTTTTGGGAGAATATGTGCTTAATTGAAGTCGTACCTAATATTTCATATGTAATCATATCCCACACTTTTCAAAATTTTGGTTCGTTTGAAAATATACTTACCTATCTAAAACTACGTCATTTACTAAATACAAGGTGTGTCAAAAAAGTATCGAGATTGAATGTACTTTTTGACACACCTTGTATTCTGAAAAAATAACGTTCCACTAATTATTCATTTCTATCTTGGTAAATACAGCTTCATTATCGATGCTTATATTACACACCCTGTATATTATTTCCGAATTCTTCAAAATTTAACTTATTTAGTAAATATATTTCTCAAAGACTTTTTCTAAATTTAAGTTATTCGGTAATTATATAAAATATTTTCAAAAAATATTTTTTTCCACACTTTTCAAAATTTAGGTTATTTGGTAAATATATTTCTTCTAAATCTTTCAAAATGAGGTAATTTTCTAAATATATTTCTCCTATAATTTCCAAATAGTACTTTTTTTTTCTTCGTTTATATTGCAGTCGGTAGAGCGTTCGGCTAGAAACCACAAGGTTCCTAGTTCGATACCGGCCCTCGCCAACTCAGCGTATGAGAAGCACAGGGATCTGTGCGGTAAAGTGAGGAGCTGATGGTAAGTGTGGCGCTCCATCTCAGACGCTAAAAACAATTCCTTGGTCTAGCGCTAGTGAAGAGGGGATAGACTCCCTCGCTGATTGGCTGATACCGACTTTAGGCCGACCCGATGACTTTACTTACTTTACTTATATTGACAACACTTTCATTGGAAAGGCATTAGCGTAACGGTTATCGCTGAAGGAAATGGAATCAGTCAGCCGATATTATTTGTACAGATTAATTAATTTCTACGAGTTCATTGAGTTCATTTTTGATAATACAGTGGTTCCTTAATTTTGCTTTGTATTTTAGAGCTAAAACGTGTGGTACGAGCGAGCTTCAGATACGCTTATTTTAATAAATTTCACTAATAACATTTAAGTTTAAAATCTATTACACCAATGAAAAATATTTTTTCATAAAAAAATAAACTTTAAAACATAGTAAGTCGTCGGGTCGGCCTAATGTCGGTATCCACCAGACAGCGAGGGAGTCTATCCCCTTTTCAATAGCGCTAGACCAAGGAGATTATTTGGGCATCTGAGGTGGAGCGCCACACCTACCATCAGCTCCTTGCTTTACCGCACAGATCCCTGTGCTACTCATACGCTGAGTTGGCGGGGGCCAGTATCGAACCAAGGACCTTGAGATTCCTAGCCGAACACTCTATCGACTGAGCTATAGTACAGCACATAATTCGTTACATTCTACTCTATAAGGTCTTTTATAATATTATCTTCTTCTATTTCTAAAAAAAGAAAAAAACGTAACAAATTAGACGTGACAAAAGGCTAAATAGTATGCGGTGCTCAGTGAGAATTCAAATTATAAAACCGCCTTCTGTTTCAGATCTTCCTTTAGTTATTTACGTCATATTCTCCATGATCTTATTTTTATTTAAACCTCAATTATTAATAAAATTGTTTTACATTACTTACACTGTTGACCATATCTACATACTAATAACATGCAATTGTATTTTATATATACAACAAAATAGTGGTTCAGAGTATGAATGGGAAGCCTAATTTGCATATTGATCTTAAAAAATTGATTTTAATAAATATATGCTTAGTATTATTGCTTTCTAATTGTTTGGTTTTATCTTAATGAATATGAGCAAAAATCTCTTCAATAAATCTTAAAAGAAATCCCTTAACAAGAAGAAATAACTGTAATATTATTCTTTACTTCCTATTTTAACTAAACAGTTTAATTAGGAAAATTTACCAATGAAAGACGGGAGTAACGGAAAATGATGGAAGAGTTAGTTTCAAAGTTGTTCTATTTTTCAATCATACCCCCTCTGTTCAAAATCTTTTTATCTACATTCTTATTCAGTTTCATTAGCTTTTCTAATTTAATATGATATTTTATTATAA
This sequence comes from Doryteuthis pealeii, assembly GCA_023376005.1. Classification (NCBI taxonomy): domain Eukaryota; kingdom Metazoa; phylum Mollusca; class Cephalopoda; order Myopsida; family Loliginidae; genus Doryteuthis; species Doryteuthis pealeii. The sequence continues at coordinate 70,003,914 of CM042172.1, read as the reverse complement.
AATTTAACTAAAATACTTGCACCCGGAGGGTGCATATATTTGCTAGTATATATAAATGATGCAGGAAGTCTGTATGTATTGATAGGTGTCTAAGTATATATCAACATCTCTTTTCAAATATGTATCCGTTTACGTTGCTTGGATGATACTCATGTGCATGCGTTGTTCTGTCTCTACTGAAGTGTTTTCACATAACATTCAACTTTGCAAATGATTGAACGTCTCCAATTGACACTTTCTTCCTTCTATTCCTCTTCTCCTCTCGAGAAATTACACCCTTTCCTCCCCATAACAATATCAAGCTTAATAATATTAATAATAATAACAATAATGAAAGGAGTTTTATGGGTTGTTGGGGGGAGATAAGCGACCTTTAGTCGGGAGGAGGAGTGCGGAGCGATTTGAGGTTTAATAGGTGAGGGGTAGTGGTTGAGAGATGTCAAAGTATTAGGTAGGAGGGAGTGAAGTCTTTATCCATCAGCAACTGACGGTGGGGGTGAGGTGATTGAACGAATTAAGTCGACATTGATTAACGGCAGGCAGTAAAACGATGTCAAGAAAGAAAATAAAAGAGTTGAAGAAATGAGTGAAATAAAAAAAACAAAAATGAAAAAGAAAGATGGAAGACAAAATCAAAACGAGGCTGAAGAAAAGAATTTAAAGAAATGTAAGTTAGCAAATGCAGGGAATATATTGACAGAAAGGTGATTTAATAAAATGAAATGACGAAAAGAATTCCAGAAATGAAGGGAAGGAAGGAAGGAAGATGGGAGGGAAAAAAAGGAAGGAGAAGGAGTTAAGGAAGGAAAGAAGAAAGAAATAAAGAAAAGATAATAAATAGATATTGGAAAAAAGGAAAGAAAGGGAGGGAGGGAGGAGGTAAAATGAAGGAAAAAAGAGACAAAAGAAAGAATGAAAGGGTGGTAAAAAGAAAGGAATAAAAAGACAAACGAATCAAGAAAGAATGACAGAAATGAAAGAAGAAGGAAGGAAGGAAAAGGCGAGGAAGGAAGGACGAAAGAAATAAAGAAATAAAGAAAAAATAATAAAGAAAAGAAAGAAAGAAGGAAGGAAGGAAAAGGGGACGGTAGGAGGAAAGAAAGAAAGAAGTAAAAAAAATATTGGAAAAAGGGAAAGAAAGAGGCGAAATGGAGGAAGAAAGAAACAAAAGAAAGAAGGAAAGTTTGGTATAAAGAAAGTAAGAAAAAAAAAGACACAAGGAGAAAGAATGAAAAAATGAAGGAAGGAAGGAAAAAGGAAAGGAAGACAGGACGAAAGAGGAAAGAAATAATGAAAGAAAAATAGATATTTGAAAGAAAGAACGGAAGGACAGAAGGTGAAAGGAAGGGTGGTAAAAAGAAAGGAAGAAAAAGACAAACGAAAGAAGAAAGAATGACAGAAATGAAAGAAGAAAGGAAGGAAAAAGGTGAAGAAGGAAGGACGAAAGAAATAAAGAAAAAATAATAAATAAATATTGGGGAAAAAACAGAGGAAGGAAGTTGAAATGAAAGAAGAAAGAGACAAAAGAAAGATAGGAAGGGTGGTAAACAGAAAGGAAGGAAAGGACAAACGAAAGAAGAAAGAAGGACAGAAATGAAGGAAGGAAGGAATAAAGGAAGGAAGGAAGGAAAAAGGGAAGGAAGGACGAAAGAAAGAAGTAAAAAAGAGTAGTAATAGGGCAATGGGAAGAAGAAGAAGAAGAAGAAGAAGAAGAAGAAGAAGAGGTAATAAAAGAAGAAGAAACGGAAGTAATAAAAAGAAGAAATGAAGTAGAAAGAGAAGAAGAAAAAGAAGAAGGAAAAGAAGATTTAGAAACAGAATTAATTGACGGAGCAAAGAAAAAGAAGAGTAGTAATAGGGCAATGAGAAGAGAAGAAAAAGAGAAGAAGAAGAAAAGAAGAAGAAGAAGAAAGAAGAAGAAAGAAGAAGAAGAAGAAAGAGAAGAAGAGAAGAAGAAGAAAAAAAGAAAAGGAAAAGAAGAAGAGAAGATAGGTAATAGAAGAGAAGAAATAGAAGTAATAAAGGAAGGAAAAGAAGAAGAAAAAGAAGAAGAAGAAGAAGAAAAATTAAGAAAAAGAATTAATTGAAGGAGAAAAAGAAAAGAAGAGTGGTAATAGGACAATGAGAAGAAGAAGAAGAAGAAGAAGAAGAAGAAGAAGAAGAAGAAGAAGAAGAAGAAGAAGAAGAAGAAGAAGAATTAAATGAAGAAGAAAAACAGTGATCTAATCAGATAAAAGACCCCCACACACACACACACACTCACACAAATACGCGAAAAAAATATTTTTACAAATTCTGAAATCCAAACGAAAGACAAAAGATTAATGAAAAAAAAGATTCAGTAAAAAAAAAGAAAAATATGAAAAATTAAGAAAAAAATTGTCAGATGACGAATCAAACAATAGAGATAATAAAAAACATAATATTAATAGCGATAAAAAATTATATATATATATATATATATATATATATATATATTGAATATATATATTGAATATATATATTGAATAAACGGATAATAGGCTGGAGAAACAAAGAAAATAAAGATGAATTTAATAAATTGAACATTAATTAAAATAACCGCCTAAAAAGATAGATAAATAAATAAAATTTTCAAAAAAATAAAAACAATAATTAAATGATCAATTCTAACGAAAAAAATATGCTCCCGATCCGACCTTATAAAAAAAAAATTAAATTTGAAACTAAATCCAACCAATCAGGTATTGATAAAAATAATTTGAAAATTTTCCATTTAAATGATTTCATATTGAGTTTTATCCTCCTTCACGCGGCCTTCTTATTCTTATTCTTATTCTTATTCTTATTCTTATTCTTATTCTTTCTTATTCTTATTCTTATTCCCCATTAATCTCTTTTCAAATATGATTTAGTTTCTTCTTGTCCAATATTAGATACGTCTTTATCTTTTTTCCCATGGCTCGTCGCGTAAACACGTTATGGTAATTATGAACTTTTGTTTTGTAAATTAGGGTGTCCCAGAAAAAACAGAACCCACACATTTTGTAATAAAACTGTTAGTTTTTCCCATTAAACAAATAAATTAGGGGTTAGGGTTACGTTTAGGGCTGGGGCTTAGGGTTAGTTTTTCCAGGGTTACCTTATGGTAATTATGAACTTTTGTTTTGTAAATTAGGGTGTCCCAGAAAAAACAGAACCCACAAATTTTGTAATAAAACTGTTAATTTCCCCATTAAACAAATAAATTAGAGGTTAGGGTTATGGGTAGGGTTGGGGCTTAGGGTATATGGTTAGTTTAATGGGAAAATAAATAATTTCGGTTCTGTTTTTTCTGAGTCAGCTTTTACAGGGTTACCTTCTGGTAATTATGAACTTTTGTTTTGTAAATTAGAGTGTCCTAGAAAAAACAGAACCCACAAATTTTGTAATAAAACTGTTAATTTTCCCATTTAACAAATAAATTAGGGTTTGGGGTTAGGGTTAGTGATTAGGGTTAGTTTCATGGGAAAATAAATAATTTCGGTTATGTTTTTCTGGGTCAGCTTGTACAGGCTGACCCAGAAAAAACAGAACCCACAAATTTTGTAATAAAACTTAATTTTCCCATTAAACAAATAAATTAGGGTCTAGGGTTATGTTTAGGGTTGGGATTTAGGGTTTATGGTTAGTTTAATGGGAAAAGAGACAAATAATTTCGGTTCTGTTTTTTCTGGGTCACCCTGTACAGGCTGACCCAGAAAAAAAACAGAACCGAAATTTAGTTTAGGGTTAGTTCAATGGGAAAATAAATAAATAATTTTGGTTCCGTTTTTCCTGCGTCACCCTGTACAGACTGACCCAGAAAAACAGAACCGAAATTATTTATTTATTTTCCCATTAAACTAACCCTAAACCCTAAACCCCAACCCTAAACCTAACTCTAAACCCTAATTTATTATTTCTCAAGGGGCGCCTCAGGCATGGGCAATAAATCGAGCCATGTCCCTTTAAATCAAGGGGGAAAGTTTTGACTGGGAGATGGCCACCTGGGATCAACGCTATTAGCTTGGAAGATCCAAGGCCGAAGCCACTGGACACCCGGCTGGGCTGGCTCTACAACATGAGCATGCATTGTGAATGTACAGGATATATTGTTGATACCAAAGAGAATTACCCTAACATACCAATCAGTTGGTTTTGTTTGGTTTGGTTTGGTTTTACGGCATATCAACCTCAGTGGGTCATTTAATGCCGATAAAGTTTTGAAATAAATCAATTCTTAATGGATAATATAATTTTTTATAAATACATTTTTCTATTCAACCCATAGATGGGACCCTAACAAGTACTACCACTCCGGGTCAGAGTGGACCAGGGAGCAATGGTGATGAAGGGGTGCTCCACATTCCCCAAACCTCCAAATCTGGAACATCACCATCAGATAGAGTTTAACGTCATTCCCAGGACATGCAGACCCTCACTCACCGCCTTCTAGTACCCATATGATAAAAAGGGGTTGGGGCTTGCCATAAGGGCAATAAGGTTGGAAAAATCATATAGGTATTAGGGCTTGACGTGACCAGCCGATTGATCGGAGCGCGTGTCTCCGACCGCCCGTCTAGCCCAAGATAGGGCCAAAGTGGAGTATTGCAAGTCAGGAACTGCTAATCCACCTGGGCTCTATCCTTAAGCATCACGGGTCGCCACCTACGGCCAACAGGTGGCCCATTGGGGGAGTCTTACCCCTCTGCAGAGGTACAGTCGGTGCATTCTAACGCCCAACCAAACAGGGTGGCCAATCAGTTGGATACTTTTACCTAAACCTGGGCTGGACATCTTGCTAGAATGGAAGACAGAAGACTCCGAAGCAACTTTTCTATGGAGAAATGCAACGTGGGAAACGTCCTAGGCAGAAGCCTAAGAAGCGTTTTAGGGATGTTATCAAAAACAACTGTAAAATACACATTATAAATACTCAGGAGTGGGAGAGGTTAGCCTGAATTGCGTGGAATAGAGGAGACTTGTTTATGGTAGCTGTAAGGGGCAACAGACACATAGACAGAGAATCAAAATGAAAAGGCAAGCAAACTAGAAATAATGAGATTGTGATCGCTTGCTAACAATCAAGGTAAGTAAAACTGGTTAGATGGGTAGATAGATAGATAAATAAATAGATAGATAGATAGATAGATAGACAGACAGTGATAAGAACAGATTAGCATCTATAGGTAGATAGATAGATAGATAGATAGTTAGATAGATAGATAGATATGATCACATTCAGATAGATAGATAGATAGATAGATAGATAGACAGTGATAAGAACAGATTAGCATCTATAGATAGATAGATAGATAGATAGACAGAGATGATCACATTCAGATAGATAGATAGATAGATAGATAGACAGACAGTGATAGAACAGATTAGCATCTATAGATAGATAGATAGATAGATAGACAGAGATGATCACATTCAGATAGATAGATAGATAGATAGATAGATAGACAGTGATAAGAACATAAGAACATTAGCATCTACAGATAGATAGATAGATAGATTAGATAGACAGACAGACAGTGAATACGAACAGATTAGCATCTATAGATAGATAGATAGATAGATAGATATGATCAGATAGATAGATAGATAGATAGATAGACAGTGATAAGAACATAGAACATTAGAGATAGATAGATATAGATAGATAGATTAGATAGATAGATAGATAGATAGATAGATAGAGAGATCAGATAGATAGATAGATATAGCAGACAGAACATAAGAACATTAGATACAGATAGATAGATAGATAGAAGACAGACAGACAGTGATACGAACAGATTAGCATCTATAGATATAGATAGATAGATAGATAGATATGATCACATTCAGATAGATAGATAGACAGACAGACAGACAGACAGAGATACGAACAGATTAGCATAGATAGATAGATAGATAGATAGATAGATGGAGATGATTCAGATAGATAGATAGATAGAGAGACAGACAGACAGAGATACGAACAGATTAGCATAGATAGATTGATAGATAGACAGACCGTCCAAAAGAAAGAATAAGTTTGAGAGTGGCTATAAAGACCGAGAGAAAATACAATAAGGAACAGAAAGAGAGATAGAGATAGAGATAGATAGATAGATAGATAGATAGATAGAGAAAGAGAGAGAGAGAGAGAGAGACGGAGAGGGTGAGAGATATATATGGGGTGCATATAATGAGGATTGGAGAAGAGGAAAGGGAGGGAAAAGATAAAATAGTGAAAAATAGAGAAATAGACAAATGCCAGAATGGAGACAGAGAGAGACAGAGAGAGAGAGAGAGAGAGAGAGAGAGAGAGAGAGAGAGACAGGGAGAGAGAGAGACAGACGACAGACACAGAAGCAGACAGAAAGAGAGAGAGACAGTAAGAGACCGAGATAAAATACACTAAGGACAGAGAGAGAGAGAGAGAGAGAGAGAGAGAGAGAGAGAGAGACAGACAGACAGAGAGAGGGAGAGAGAGAGAGAGAGACAGACAGACAGACAGACAGAGACAGGGAGAGAGAGAGAGAGAGAGACAGACAGACAGACACAGAAGCAGACAGAAAGAGAGAGACAGTAAGAGACCGAGATAAAATACACTAAGGACAAGAGAGAGAGAGAGAGAGAGAGAGAGAGAGAGAGAGACAGACAGACAGACAGACAGACAGACACAGAAGCAGACAGAAAGAGAGAGACAGTAAAAGACCGATATAAAATACACTAAGGGACAAAAGAGAGAGAGAGAGAGAGAGACAGACAGACAGACAGACAGACAGAGAGGGATAGTAAGAGTAGACGAACTGGCAACTTTCATACTTATAAAGGCACCTTCCTTAATGTCTGATTGCAACACAATATAATCATAAGATCATTTTTCTTAATCGGTTATCGATTGTCTGCCAGAATAATCGAGTTATCCCTCAAGCTGCGAGTCGAACATATTCCCGTTCCCAGGTCGTACTGTTCTTAGGGGGCGGGCGGGAGTGGGAGGGAGATTGCCATCCTCAACTCCCCCATCTTTTCAACCCCCCTCCCCATCACCACCCTTCTGTTTGGCGCGAACGCTACGCGTCGACGGATTTCCAATTACAACGCACAGCCAAAATAATTGTCACAAATCACGTCTTTAAGAGATTAGCCTCCCTTGTTAGGCCGATTTGAGACCCGGCTTTTTAGCACACACCACGAAGGTGTTTTCGAGCCAGCAACATCGAGTCCGGCTTATTGAGACGCGGGTCCTAATCGCAAGTGCGCATGCGTCTACACATACGCACGCATGCGCAGACACACCGAGAATTGTTTGTTTGTTTGTTTATTGATTTTAACGGCATATCAACCCGTCTGGCATTATGTCATGCCTAACATGTTAGGAAGTGATACATATCGTGTATTTATATTTATACTTTTTAGTAATTGGTTTAAACAATGGGTTAGCATTATTGGGGATTATGTTGTATGGTATTGATTTGTTTCATGTCTATGTTCTATGGAATAATTTTATTTCTCTCAATAGGCATATCAACCCATCTGGGGTTATGTCATGCCTAACGGTTAGGAAGTTATACATATCGTGTATTTATATTTATACTTTTTACTAATTGGTTTTAAAAATGTGTTAGCATTATTGGGGATTATATTGTATGGTATTGATTTGTTTCATGTCTATATTCTATGGTATAATTTTATTTCCCTCAAAAGGCATATCAACCCGCCTGGGGTTATGTCATGCCTAACGGTTAGGAAGTTATACATATCGTGTATTTATATTTATACTTTTTAGTAATTGGTTTTAACAATGTGTTAGCATTATTGGGGATTATGTTGTATGGTATTGATTTGTTTCAGGTCTATATTCTATGGTATAATTTTATTTCCCTCAAAAAAGAGAGAATATCCTCCATGTTGACATTTTCAAACAGATCTTTCATATTGTTTGCTTTAAAATAACGGTTTCGAGAATTGTGCATTCACACGTATGAAGAAACGGGAGAGAGAGAACGAAGGAATCCAATACTTTCCAATACAAATCTGGAACATTTTTAAATATGTAAAGGTATCTCTCTCTCTCTCTCTCTCTCTCTCTCTCTCTCTCTCTCTCTCTCTCTTTTAATTGATATAGATTACTAAGTAGGCCTGAGGCTCTTCTAGTAGTGACCACCCCAAGGAGAACAGTCTTAGATCGATAGATAGATAGATAGATAGTTATGTGAAAATAAAATTGGAACTTAATCCGACAGTGTAAATATGATATATTGAAAAAACAAAGGATGTTTACAAATCCATGGGCTCATCAGGAGAGAATGTGCAAACCGTTTCGGGGCCTTCCT
>CM042172.1:69978081-69990581 GCA_023376005.1 Doryteuthis pealeii | reverse complement strand
AATTAATCTCCTAACCAATATATACACAATGCTTCAAACAAATTTATAAACTCTCTTATATATATATATATATATATATATATATATATAATATATATATATATATGTAGTATATTAAGAAAATTGAAAAAACACAGGTTTAAATAAATTGAGTGGTTAGTTTATTGGCCGATGCTGCAGTGTTTCGGTCTATTAATTAGATCATCTTCAGGGCATTTGTTGGTATAAAGAAGGTGATAAAAATTTTTTTATCACAGAATGAGAAAAGCAAGCGATAGTCTTCGTTATTCTGTGATAAAAAATCTTTTATCACCTTCCTTATACCAACAAATGCCCTGAAGATGATCTAATTAGTAGATCGAAACACTGCAGCGTCGGCCAATATATATATATATGGGAGATTATGTGCTTATTTAAAGTCATACCTAATTTTGTTAATTAATTAATTATAATTAAATGAATTAGGCCTGCATATCGGTTTAAATGTAAAGCGTAAACAAATCGAGAAAAATACATTTAAACCGATATGCACGCCTAATTCATTTAATTATAATTAATTAATTAAAATAATTAGGTATGACTTTAATTAAGCACATAATCTCCCACATTGTTTCATATATATATATATATATATATATATCAAATCCCCGCATAGTACAATAGCACTTCATTTTAACACCTTATCACACAACCTTACACATCTCAAATGCATCTTATTAGAACACGCATTTCGAACAACGCAATCTAGAAAACAATCAGAAACTAAATGGATTCTAAAATTACATACGCACGTGAAGGGATTAAACGCAGATATCGGAATTCTCCGTTATTACAAATATTTCACAGACGCTGCCACTGTCGATAACAACAGAGACAAAGAAACCGGTAAACAGTAATAACATTTGACAAAGGGTATCTAACGAACCTGAAAATTTATGACAAAAAATAATTAAAAAGTAAGTGAATCCAATACTCCATAATATCGAGTTCATTCATTTTTAATGCTTCATAATAACGCCCAATTTAAAAAAAAAAATTTTTTTTTAAATATATATATATATATATATATATATATATATATATATAGCAACATTGAAAATTAGTAAAATAACATTGAATTTGTTATTTTTAGAAAGCCTCCAACGGTCTAATAATGGCTGATAATTTGCAACTTTGAAAATTTTGGTTAACTTTGAATATAAGAAGAGACGATTCTTTGGATGTGAATGAATCTAAACACAGGAGTATTGAACGGAGAAAGAACAAGGTAAACTAGGAAGCGTATCAGGCAATTCGAAGAGAATGCGTCTACGAGAAAAAGAGTAAAAGAGCCCGGATGACGATGACTCTGGAGGAGGGTGACAAATGAAACAATATTGGACAAAACAGCAAATAAAATGATAAATAAAAACTGGAAAAGAACGTCTAGAAAGGGCGTCCCCCTTGCTTTTTTTATTTTTCATGTTTTCCTTTTCTATTTCTCACTGAGTGACTGGCCCGTTCCATACACACCGCCCCCCTCACTTTCGTCCATCGCCGCTGCTCGTAGCGAACATTGCTAGCTGTTTCGCGGTCACCACTCTTCATACCATACTCCGACCCCGTCCTTTCTTCTCTCTGTCTGTCAATTTGTCTGTCTGTTCGACTGGCTCGCAGCCTCGAAATCACTGCTCTAACCAGTAGACACGGTGTCAGGAGTCCCGTTCTTTAAAACAATCACTGTAGAACACTCGCTTTGCATCCGGAGTGGTGTTTTCGCGGGATAACAGAAATCAGTAATTTTTTCTGAGTGCAGCTGACATTCACTTTGAGAAGGCATGAATCCACGTCTCCCTGCACTGTATCTAATCGATAGACATCTCTTGACTCCGGAATGACCCATGTATATATATATATATATATATATATATATATAGTCGACGGGGCGGCCTAAAGTTGGTATCAGCCAGTCAGTGAGGGAGTCTATCCCCTTTTCAATAGCGCTAGACCAAGGAGATTGTTTTAGCATCTGAGATGGAGCGACACACCTACCATCAGCTCCTTACTTTACCGCACAGATCCCTGTGCTACTCATAAGCTGAGTTGGCGGGAACCGGTATCGAACTAGGAACCTTGTGGTTTCTAGCCGAACGCTCTACCGACTGAGCTAAACCGGCCCCATTATATATATATCAATGTGTATGGTTGGCACTATCATACTTGAAGAAGCGGTAGTACAGTGTTATTAAAAGAGTGCTCAATGTATGTGATAGAGCTTTAATAGATGAATAAATAAATAAATAAAAGTTTTAGCTTATATTTATTATCATTGGAACAATTTTGCTACCATTGAATTCTTGCTCTGTAGCAGTCTTCAGGCAACGAAAGTGTTTTTATAATATTATATATATATATATATATATATATATAATATATATATATATAGGAGAGAGAGAGACAGACAGAGAGAGACAGACAGAAAGAGACATAGACAGAGAGACAGAGACAGAGACAGAAAGAGAAAGAGAAAGAGAGAAAACAAAGTCTTTCAAAACATATATTTATTTTTAGATGGTGAAGTGACGTTAAAACATTTCGGTTTGTTATAGAACTTTCATCAGGACATTAGGATGAGTATGGGGTTGTCCAAACTGAGTTAGAATTATTCTCTCTCTCTCTCTCCTCTCCCCCCTCTCTCTCTCTCTCTCTAAAAAAAAAATCCCCCAAAAACAACTGAACATATAATCCCCCTGAAGGCGATCAGGAACTGGTCGAAGAACAAAAAAAAAACAAAAAAAAAAAACACGGAGCACCTTTCTCTAACACTTGAACCCCGACGTGAAAAAAAATTACACGAGGGCTTAAATGCAAACAATTAGAATCATTAAGAAAATATTTCATCGTATTCAACCAAACGTGTAACTTATTATATATATATATATATATATATATATTATATATATAATATATATATATTTTTTTTTTTTTTTTTCAACATATCTGTCGGATTAATTTCCATTTTTCTTTCATTCTCCACAAACACACATGCACACACACACACACAACACACACACACATATATATATGTTATAATATATTAATGATTTGAAGACAATTACAATGCGTATAAAATTTAAAAACAAAAAGATGTTATTTTTGTCTTATCGATTTCAAAGAAATTTCTTTGAAATCGATAAGACAAAAATAACATCTTTCTGTTTTTAATTTTTATACGCATTGTAATTGCCTTAAAATCATTAATATATTATAACATACTTAACAATGCTTCAAGCAAATTACAATTACTTATATATATATATATATATATATATATATATATATATAATATGTGTGTGTGTGTGTGTGTGTGATGTGTTGTTTGTGTATGTGTTGTGTGTGTATTTGTGTGCGTGTATGTATTTTCCCAACTCCCACACAACGAGCAGGATTGACATGAGGTCAATTTCTTAAGAGTTTGAATTCTGAATTCGAATTCAGGATTCACTTCTCCTAAAATGGTGTCCATACCAACGGTTAAAGAGCTCAGTCATCCCTGTTATTTCCCCATAGCTGGAAATATTTGATGTATACCTTTCCCAAGAGTATGTTGAAAAGGCTATTTGAAATGCTAACAGCCTCCTCCCGGACTTGAACTCAGATCATGACTATTTATTATGCCGGGTTAGAGTAGCGAAATCTTGAGGTCAATCAATGCGATTTTCAAACCGAGAATTTTTTTTCGAAAATCGCATACTCGAGATACACGCTGAAACCAAGCAGCGGTGACTTTATGTCGTCACAGCCCTATATTAGATATATATGCTCTATCAATGATATTGAGCACATTTTACTTATAAGATATAGTGAACTATATATATATATATATATATATATATATATATATATATATATATAATTAATATACCAAACTTATTGGTAAATCCTCGCGGTGAAAAAAAACCCAGCAAATAGTTTGATTGTAAAAATATACTACCAAACATCAACCGGGAAGAACATTTTTTTGGGAAAAAAGAAAAGACCAAGATAATCATACCAACAAAGCTAATAAGTAAAAAGTGCTCAATACCTAAGTAGAGCAAATAACAAAGATAAATCTAATGAGTCAGACGAACCTACTAAAAGTTTCGCTTAATGCTCTTTAGGGCTAAGATCCGAGTCATCAGCTGATGAGCTACAAAGCGAAACTGTTAGTAGGTATATCTGAATCATTAAAGTTATATATTATATATATATATATATATATATATATATATTATAATATCAGAAGTGAGACATTAGAGAAAGAAAGCAAATATAGCAAATTGTAAGAAAATACTACGAATATAACAAGAGAAAAAACAAATAGACAGACAGAAAGAAACAGAGACAGTGACAGTGACAGATAGACACATTATATGGTTTATTCGAGCTCTGACAAAAGAGCAGTATCTCAGAAGCTGATTTTCTAAGCTAACCACTGATAGAAAATCGTCACAACATGAACTTTGAACACCTCTCGTAACTCTCAGTTTATTATCTATTAATAATGAAGATTCGATTCCGGTTTTTGTCGGTAACAAAAATTACGTCACTGCTTACGTCACATTACCCAAAATCGTCATAACAGAATAAATAAACTCAAAATTTGAACATGCAACATTAGACAGTACTCATTGTTTTTTGAAACAAGCTTTAATAGATACATACCCAGTATCATATATTTATATATAGTTTGTTTTATTTTAATAGATATTTAAAGTTTACATTTCAAATTGGTTTATTTTTTAATCCTTTAATGAATTTGATGATTTTACTTACTTAGGGTACAAACTCACTGACATTGAATTTTTTATTCCCAACCCTTTAGGAAATATATTTCAAAAATCTATTTTTACATCGCCTAGAGGGTGTTTTTTGTACTAGTATATATAATAGATTAAAAGATATAAAAAGAGATCTGAGAAACAAAGCAAAGATACCAAAATAGAAAGAAAATACTAACGAAGAGACAAACAGACGGAAAGACAGAAAGGGAGAGAGACAGACAGAGACAGAGAGACAGAGAGATGGAGAAATTATCTGGTCTGTACGAGCTCTGAGAAAAGAGCAGTATCTTCTAGGCTGATTTTCTAAGCAAACAAGCTGAATATCGTCACTACATGACCTTTGAACCCTTCTCCTAGTTCTCAGTACATTTCTGGAGCCAACAATGTGACAATGAATTATGGGCTTTGAATAACTGGTATTTCTTTCTCATGTGCAATCATTGCTGCTTTTATCTACATCTTTACTTATCAAAGCATTCCTGAATCGGTTCAGCTGTCTTGCATTGCTGATGCACAATATCATTAGTTTCTATAAATATGAGTGCGCATGTGCGCGCGCATAGTCACAACCGTGCACGACCGTGCATGCAATTAATGTGCAGATACATTTTATATTAATTCTGCAGTTGTTGTTCAACGAGCAAGTATTGGTAAAATGTGTATGATTTATATTAGTAGGTTAATGAAGTGATTTTGTTACGGAAATACATTCACCAACTATGCGAGGATACTGGCTGCTGCGCAGAAGACCTCCCAAAGGCAATGAATGATAGGGAAGGATGGCGAGAGATTGTCATGGATATCCGTGCGACATGATGATGATAATGATACACACACACATACACACACACTATATATATATATATATATATATATATATATATATATATATATAGAGAGAGAGAGAGAGAGAGAGAATAGATAGATAGATAGATATTTAAAAATTCGTTTTGGGATGAAACAAAGAAATCAGTGCTCAACCACAAATTTGTAGGAGCTTTATTTATTTGTTGAATTTTTTAAATATAAAAGTTTTTCATAGGCAACTACCCAGGTTTCAGGTTATTTCACCATCGTCATATACAAATAAACACCAGGAGATGAGCAACCTGACGATGGTGAAATAACCTGAAACCTGGGTAGTTACTTATCAAAAACTGTTATATTTAAAAAATTCAACAAATATATATATTATATATAATATATATATATATATATATATATATATATAGTCAACGCTCTCCTATAGAAAGGATGGAGCATTCTCTGGTGGCCTTTACATACAAACAGGTATGTGTATGTATCAGTTAAAATCCTCCTCTCATTATGTAGGTGACGATGGCCAAGTGGTTAAGAAGCGTGACTGATGATGAATCAATTGGGTTTCCATCCTGGTTGGAGGTAGCCTACAAATGTCTAACCACACTGAAGAGACGTGATACGTCTAAAAACGGTGTCTGTGGATATATATATATATATATATATATATATATATAAACATAAAGGTACACGGTTATAACCTACTCGAGTTTCACCACAAGGATCTTCAGTGTTAAATACACTGGATTAATCAAGATATTGATTAATGGCAATCGATTACACGCAAAAAACACACACATGTAATCGACTGCCATTAATTAATATCTTGATTAATCCAGTGGATTTAACCCTGAAGATACTTATGATGAACCTCCAGTAGGTTATTATCGTGTACCTTTATGTTAATGAATTTTCTCTACTAACCTATTGAGCACTTTATATTTGTTATATCGCTGTCTTATCATTGTGAAACTTTGAATCAACTAACCACTGTGACCATTTTCACCGGTAAGTCACTTTTTCCACAAATACTATATATATATATATATATATGGACGATTTCAGGTTAACTTTGAGCTGGAGGGAGGATAGTCAGATCAAGGGAATTGGCGCTATATCAAATGCAAACAGCGCCGTCCAGGATTTGAACTCTCTTCCCCGAGTTAATTTCCGACAACGATAACCATTACACCACAAGCGACTCTTATGGGATTTATAAGAAAAATGTAGCAACCAATATCTTGAGTAGCCGAGTCCAATTCCTACAACAATAACCGTTACATCACAAGCGCCTCTTTAGTTTGTGAAAACTATATGAAAACGTAGCAAACATTTTGGGACATTGGTAGCAATATCAGATTAAATAGCCTCGTCTTATTTCCTGTATCAAATTTGGAAATATTAAATTTTATGAAATTAGTCTCTTGTCGTTTCAACACGGACATTAAAATACGTCTCAAGTTAGTGTCTTGATTAAGTGAATTCACTTCAAACGACGATAACCGTTACGTCACGAGCACCTTTAGAGATACAGTCAGCATATTCTAATATAATTATATCCTTACCCATGTATATATAAATACAACCCCCTCCCCCGCGTAAACAGGATATGACACAAAATCATCTTAAGCGCACTTTAACCGATATGAATTCAAAGTTTTCCTTCTCCTAAACTGGTTGACATAAGAGCCCATTTTGACCAACGATTTACTCTCAGCTGCAGAGAGTATACTTGAAATACATCAGCCTCGTTTACGATTTGAACTCGGGTAGCCGTGTCTATCTCCTTAGGTTGTGAAATTTATATGGAAATGTAGCAACTATTTTGGGACAATGGTAGCAATATCAGATTAAATAACCTGCTGTTATTGTCGGCGTCAGATTCGGAAATATTAAATTTTACAGTATTAGTCTCTTGTCGTTTCAACAAAGCATTAAAATACGTCTCAAGTTAGTGTCTTGAGAAGTTTTTCATCTACTAAATGGTTGCAATACCAAGGTTAAAGAGCATAGTCTGACCTACTATCTCCATAGCTGCTGTGAAAACTGTATAAAACCGCAGCAACCATTTTGGGACAATGGTAGCAATATCAGATTAAATAGCCTCGTCTTATTGTCTGTGTCTTGGCAATATCTCGAGTAGCCAATATCTCGAGTAGCCAAGTCTAATTCCTACGATAATAACGGTTACATAATAAGCGCCTCCTAGTCTATGAAAACTGTATGAAAATGAAGCAAATATTTTGGGACATTGGTAGCAATATCAGATTAAATAGCCTGGTGTTATTGTCGGTGTCAGATTCGGAAATATCAAATTTTACAGAATTAGTCTCTTGTCGTTTCAATACACCATTAAAATACGTCTCAAGTTAGTGTCTTGAGAAGCCGAGTTCACTTCATACGCACGAACAGGATGTGACACAAAGTCATTTTATTAAGACAGTTTAACAGGTTTGAATTCAGAGTTTTTCATCTACTAAAATGGTTGCAATACCAAGGTTAAAGAGCCTAGTCTGACCTACTATCTCCATAGCTGCAGAGAGAATAGTTAGCGCTATGTGAAGTACAACATGCCTCATTCAGGATTTGAACTTGAGTAGCCGTGTCTATTTCCTACGACGATAACCGTTACATCACAAGTGCCTCCTTAGTTTGTGAAAACTGGATGGAAACCCAGCAACCATTTTGGGACAATGGCAGCAATATTAGATTAAATAGCTTCGTCTTATTGCCTTTGTCTTAGCAATATCTTAAGTAGCCGAGTCCAGTTTCTACGACAATAACCGTTACATCACAAGCGCCTCCTTAGTCTGTGAAAACTGTATAAAAACGCAGCAACCATTTTGTGAAAATGGTAGCAATATCAGATTAAATGGCCTCGTGTCAGTCACTGAAATATCAAGTTTTACGAAATTAGTCTCTTGTCGTTTCAACATTGCATTAAAATACGTCTCAAGTTAGTGTCTTTACGCGCGAAAGTTGTTGGCTGTCGTTTGTTGCTTTCAAATTCAGCCTCGTTAATTTGAAATTAAAAAAAAAGGAAAAAGAAAAAGAAAGAGAAAAAGAAAAAGAAACGACTATTTAAAATATGATTATAAAAATTGTTACACTGACTTCATTTATTAATTACTGTAATTCAATTTTCCTGATAACGACAGCGGATTCGTGGAATTATGTTTTTGGCTCACTGCGAGAATCGTCGCGAGTTCTGCAAACATTGGTCAATTTTGCGTGCGATAATTAACCACTGATATTTAACTTCGTTTTTTTCTTTTTCTTTTTCTTTTTTTCTTCTTTATTTTTATTTATTTATTTTTGTTTTTTATTTTATTTATTTATTTTTTGTTTGTTTGCTTTCAGCTGTTAGGATTTTTCAGATGATCTCCAGTTGATTACTGACCCCGCAGACACAGAACCTTATTTAAGCACGGTACGACGATGGTTACGATGATGATGATGATGAGGAGGAGGAGGAGGAGAAAGAAGAAGGAGGAGAAGAAGAAGAAGAACAATAACAACAACAACATGAGATCACATAGTAATGAGAATATGAAAGAAAGAAAGAAAGAAAGAAAGAAAAGAAGAAGAAGAAGAAGAATTGCAAAGAAGAAGAAATTGCAAAGAAGAAAGAAGAAAAGAAGAAGAAGAAGAAGAATTGCAAAGAAGAAGAATTGCAAAGAAGAAGAAGAAGAAGAAGAAGAAGAAGAAGAATTGCAAGGAAGAAGAAGAATTGGAAAGAAGAAGAAGAAGAATTGCGAAGAAGAAAGAAGAATTGCAAAGAAGAAGAAGAAGAAGAAGAAGAAGAAGGGAAGAAGAAGGAGGAGGAGAAGTAGGAGAAGAAGAAAAGAAGAAGAAGATGATGAATTGAAGAAGAAGAAGAAGAAGAAGAAGAAGAAGAAGAAGAAGAGAAGAAGGCGGAGGAGAAGTAGGAGAAGAAAAAAGAAGAAGAAGATGATGAATTGCAAAGAAGAGAAGAAGAAGAGAAGAAGAGAAGAAGAAGAAGAAGAAGAAGAAGAAGAAGAATTGCAAGGATGAAGAAGAATTGGAAAGAAGGAGAAGAAACATTGCGAAGAAGAAGAAGAATTGCGAAGAAGAAGAAGAAGATGAAGAAGAGTAGAAGGAGGAAGAGAAGAAGGAGAAGAGGAATTGCAAAGAAGAAGAAGAAGAAGAAGAAGAAGAAGAGAAGAAGAAGAACTTTTAAAACTCCAAATGGATGACGTCATTGTAGACAAAAAGGGAAGATCTGTTTGATTATCAATGTAGTTAATATTTCATCTGTAAGTCGTTCAATGAAAAAAAAAAAAAGAAGACAAAATAATTTTGCAGCCACGTACATATACTTTTTAGTTGTTTTCTTTTTTTCATTTTTTTTGTTTATGGGTCCAATTAATTGCTGATATATTGCAACGAGTCAATGTAACAATAACGAGAAATAACAAAAAAAATACTTTTGTCCCAAAATAACAAAAAAAGCATATGAAAAATCCGCTCGAAGTCACAATCAACAAATAAATGGCGCTATAAATACGCTACACACAAAAAAGTTAGAAATTAGACTGACAAAAGAAAAAGGTTTTATAAACATTTGATTATTTAGTAATTGTTATTAAGTGCTCCTCATTTACGTTAGGCTATTCAAACAAAAAAACAGAAAACTTTAAGGATTTGTTTTTGGTTGTGAGTTTCATGCAAGGTGTTTAATAATAATAATAATAATAATAATAATAATAATAATAATAATAAACTGGGCCTTCCCCGTTATAAGATACTCTGTCTGTTACGTTTTTTCAGGGCCATTTCTTGGCCTTATAGCAGAAGCGATTATCTGGTGGAATTGGATCCTTAATAAAGAGTCCTTCGATAATGAATCCTGTTGGTTACTAAAGTGTTCTCAGTTACTGGTAATCGTATAAGTCCTTCGAGAATATTGGTAAAGATCCGGCAATCCCATGTCTGTCCGTTTTCACAGAGTGCAGTTTTAATTATGACCAATATAGGGGGATTAAGTATTCTATCAGGCCAGTAGTATTGCTAGTGATTGGTTACAAGAGTCAATCACCTGACCTTGACTAGTCTATAAATCTAAGTGGGTATTTATAGCACATCTTATATCTGAAATAATCCCAACACTGTCCCCGTTATAAGATACGGTGGACATTCTTAAAATGGACAAAAGAAGAACTCAGACAGATAGACCAAAGGACTAGAAAAATTAATGACTAGGCACAAGGCTCTACACCCTAGAGATGATAAACATAGGCTATATGTACCAAGAAAAGAAGGTGGAAGAGGTCTTGCCAACATTGAGGACTGTGTAGAGGCCACAATCCAAGGACTCGAAGAATACACAAAAAGAACAAAGACAGACTACTTATGGCAGCCAACAACAGCAGATTTAATATATGGACAAGCAGAAAAACAACGAAAACTAGAAAACAAAGATGGGAAGAAAAACAATTATATGGGCACTTCAAACGACAAATCAGAGAGGTTGCACATGAAAAGACTTAGACATAGTTAAGAAGAGGAAACCTCAAAAGAGAAACTGAATCACTAATAATTGCTGCACAAAATAATGCCCTAAGAACAAATGATATCAAAGCAAAAATTGATAAGACACAACAAAACAGTAAATGTCGATACTACGGTGACAGAGATAACGCTGTAAACCATGAGAATTGAATAAGTCTGAAAAAGTATGGAGCAAGGATAAAACAAAAAAAAAATATAAAATATAAAATATAAAAAATTATAAAGAAATATATAAAAAAATATATATATATAAATATATATATAAAAATATACATAAAGAAATATATAAAAATATAAATATAAAAATGAGTCAGATATACCTACTAACAGTTTCACTTAGTAGCTCATCAGGGCAATCTGTAAGCGAAACAGTTAGTAGGTATATCAGACTCATTAGGTTAACTTTATTATTTGCTCTACTTAGAACGTTGATATAATCCGGGCCAATTTAAAAGAGAACTCTACGGCTTAGTGCTCGTCTAGTGATTAAAACGTTACATGAAAAAACAATATTTGTATTAAGTGAATGTAGCAAACTAGCACAATGGGAATACAAAGCTAGGCACGACCTGGGAAAATATAAAAAAATAAATTTTGACCATACAAAAAAAAATATGGCAATAAACCAGAATATGTAATTGAGAATGAAACGCATAAAATTCTCCGGGACTTTGAGTTAAAAACGGATCACCCTATCCCACCAAGAAGACCAGACCTAGTGTTGATTAAGAAAAAAGAAAGAACTTGTCAACTGGTTCCATCAGATCACAGCGTGAAGCTGATGGAAAACGAAAAGATGGACAAATATCTGGACCTTGCCAGAGAATTGAAAAGGCTGTGGAATATGAGAATGAAAGTGATATCAATTGTAGTTGGTGCACTTGGAACGGCCCCTAAAAAATTTGAAAAAAAAAAACCCTGGAGGAACTGGGAATCAGAATCGGCAAGAATACTCAGAAGAGTCCTGGAGACCTGAGGAAACATGTTGTCACTCAGACTCCAGTGAAAGATCATCAGCTAACACTGATATGAAAAACTAATAATAATAATAATAATAATAATAGTAGCGAATGTAACAAACTAGCACAACGAGAATAAATAACTAGACACGACTGGGTTGGGAAGGTGATCCACTGGGAATTATGCAAAAAATTAAATTTTGACCATCCAACAAAATGGTATATGCATAAACCAGAATCTGTTCTTGAGAACGAAACACATAACATTCTCTGGGACTTTGAAATAAAAACGAATCACCTTATCCCAGCAAGAAGACCAGACCTAGTGTTGATAAACAAAAAAGAAAGAACTTGTCAACTGGTGGATTTTGCAGTTCCAGGAGAT
>CM042172.1:69950581-69975581 GCA_023376005.1 Doryteuthis pealeii | reverse complement strand
CTTGGTAATTACATTTCACTTAGCGCTAATATCCTTGGGAAAGGTATGAATCCTACTCTCCCTCCAGCTATGGGCAAATAGTAGGGCAGACTGGACTCTTTAACCATGGTTAGGCAACCGGTCTAGGAAAAGGAAAACTCTGAATTCAAACCTGATAAACTCCGCTTAAGAAATTGACCTTGTGTCGCATCCTGCTTGTGCGGAGGGGTTAGTAAGTATATGTATGTATATATATATATATATATTGGATTAAATAACCCACAAGAGTTGATATGCCATTAAACCAAGTAGCCAACCAAGCAATCGAGGTTCATCTTCCTTAATCGGTATTTTGCTGATTGTGAAAAAAGAACGAGCTTTAATTTTAGCGTCTTCCATATTTGTAAATGTTTGATTAATGAGAGCAGTTAATATGGCGTAATTAACTGACTGAACCAGTCTTCCAGATGGCTAAATAGAATGATTAAATATTTAAAAGACAACTGTTATTTACTTTATCTATGTGTGAGTATGTTGGTGAGAAAAAGGAGAGAAAGATATTAGAAGAATATGTGAATGTGATTGGATGTGTGTGCGTGTATGCGTTGTGTGTATCTACCTTGTGTGTGAGTGTGAGTGTGTGTGTGTGTGTGTAGGTGAGAAAAAGGAGAGAATTATAGGAAGAATATGTGAATGTGATTGGATGTGTGTGCGTGTATGCGTTGTGTGTATCCGCCTTGTGTGTGAGTGTGTGTATGTTGGTGAGAAAAAGAGAGATATTAGAAGAATATGTGAATGTGATTGGATGTGTGGTGTATGCGGTGTGTGTGTATCTGCCTTGTGTGAGAGTGTGAGTGTGTGTGTGTGTGTGTGTGTGTAGGTGAGAAAAAGGAGAGCGTTATTGGAATATGTGAATGTGATTGGATGTGTGTGTGTATGCGTTGTTTGTATATGCCTTGTGTGTGAGTGTGTGTATGTAGGTGTGAAAAAGGAGAGAGATATTAGAAGAATATGTGAATGTGATTGGATGTGTGTGTGTGTGTGTATGCGTTGTTTGTATATGCCTTGTGTGTGAGTGTGTGAATGGATGTGTGGAAGAAGAGATATAATTATAGTTGTAGTGATATGAGAGTGTGATGTTGTGTGTGTAGCGTGTGTGTATCTGTGTTAGTGTAGAGTGTGTGTGTATGTTGGTGAGAAAAAAGGGAGAGATATTAGAAGAATATGTGAATGTGATTATGGATGTGTGTGTGTGAGTGTGTGTGTGTGTTGTTGTGATGGGTAGAGTGAAAAAGGGAGAGATTATTGGAAAATAATAAGATATATGTGATATAGGATAGTAGTGGTGAATAGATGATATGACAGTTATATATGTATCTCCTTGAAGTGATAGAGTAGTGTGTGGTGTGTAAGTAGGTGAGAGAAAAGGAAAGAGAGAGATATTAAGAAGAATATATGAATGTGATTGGATTAATGTGTAGAAATTGTGGTGTGTTGCGTGTTAAATTGTGTATCTACCTTGATGTTAGAGAGAGTGGGTGTGTGTATGTTGAGTAAGAGAAAGAGAAGAATATAGAAAATAGATAGATAATAGTAGATGAAGATGAAGAAAAAAAGATGAGATAGTGTAGTGAATGTGTGTGTGTGTGTAGTTGTATGTATCACATTGTGTGTGTAGTAGTGTGTGATATAGAAATAAAATATGATAGTGGATATGTGATTGGATAATAGTAGATGTTTGTGAATGAATTGTGTGTGTGTGAGATAGAGTGAGTGCCCGATATAGATATGATGGATGATGACTGTGAGTAGAGTAGTGATGCGTGGATGTGATGGTGTGAGTGTGAGTACATGAATGTGAAACTGTGTGTGTGTATCTGCTTGTGTGTGAGTGTGAGTGTGTGTGAGGTAGTAGGTGAGAAAAACGTGTAAGAATTGGAAGAATATGTGTATGTGAATGTGTTTGGCTCTGTGTATGTGAGTAAGTGTGTATGCTTTGTTTGTGTATACAATATGTGTGCGAGTGTGTGTGTATTGTGGGTGAGAAAAAAGGAGAAACTTATTGGAAGAATATGTGTATGTGATTGGATGTGTGTGTGTGTATGCGTTTTGTGTATCTGCCTTGTGTGAGAGTGTGAGTGTGTGTATGTTGGTGAGAAAAAGAAGAGAGATATAGAAATAGTATGTGTGAGTATTGTGATTGGATATGTGTGTTGTGTGTGTGTATGCGTGTGTGTGTGTGTGTATGTGTGTTGTATGTATCTCATTGTGTGGTGTAAGTGTGTTGAGTGTGTATTTTGTCAGAATAGGAAGATTAATAGAGAGAGTATGTGTGGGTATGTGATTAGTGTGTGTGTGTGCTGTGTGTGTAGCTGCCTTGTGTGTGAGTGGTGTGTATGTAGGTGAGAAAAAACGTGTGCAGGAATGGAAGAATATGTGTATGTGAATGTGTTTATTGTGTATGTAAGTGTGTATGCGTTGTTTGTATATACAATAGTGTGTTGAGTGTGTGAGTGTGTGTGTTATTTGTGAGGAAAAACGTGTTAAAAATTCGAAGATATGTGTATGTGAATGTGTTTGCTCTGTGTAATGTGAGTAAGTGTGTATGCCCTTTTGTGTATACAATATGTTGTTGAGTGTGTGTGTTATTGTTGCGAGGGAAAAGGAGAGAGAGAAATAGAAATAATATGTGTGAGAGTATCTGGAATAGAGAGGCGTGTATGTTGGTGCGTGTCGTGTGTGTCTGTGTGTGTGTGGCCATGTAATATCTGCTTGTGTGGGAGTGTGTGTGTATTTTTTGTCACAGGGTAGAGAAATAAAAAGAATATGTGTGAGTAAGTGATTTGTGTGTGTGGATGCATGTGCGTTGCGTGCATCAGCATCGTGTTGTGAGCATGGTGTGTGCAATTTATTTGTGTATAGGTGAGTGTGAGTAATAATATTATATATATATATATATATATTTACCAACCCCTCGCACGAGCGATGTGACACAAGGTCAATTTCTTAAGCGGAGTTTAACAGGTTTTGAATTCAGAGTGTAGGGTCCTGTGAAATCCTGATGAAATATATATATATATATATATATATATATTATTATATTTATATATGGGAGAATAAGTGCTTAATTGGAGTTCGTAACCTAATTTTGAAAATTAATTAATTCAAATGTACATACAGAGATTGATTTTTCTCGATTTGTTTAGCCATACATTTAATAGGTATTCCCGCCTAATTCATTATTAATTAATTAAATTTTTCAAATTAGGTACGACTCCAATTAAGCACTATCCCCAAAAATTATCGGCAAAAAGCCATTCCAAACAACCGTGTTTACAATATATATATATATATATATATATATTATATATATATATTATATATATAGTGAATTTAGAATTACAAATCATTTGATTATGATCCCAGGAACTTGCGTCGTCATTTCCTTGGTGTCATTTCCTGGGGTCATTTTTACAGTGTCCATTAGTTTTCCGATTGTCTTGAGATATGTTGTGCAGGTTTACATGATGACAACAGCTACCCTGTTGGGTGAGCTTGATTTATTATATATATTTACCAACCCCTCCACACGAGCAGGATGTGACACAGTGTCAATTTCTTAAGCGAAGTTTAACATGTTTGAATTCAGAGTTTTCCTTCTTCTAGATCGGTTGCCTAGTTTGTTTATCCATAGCTGGAAGGGAGAAAGGATTCATACCTTTCCCAAGGGCATTAGCGCTAAGAAAAATGCAATTACCAGATCCAGGATCTGAACTCGGGGCGACGAATCCATTTCCAGTGACTTTAACCATTACACCACGCGCTTGATTTATTAAATTTAGAAACAGTGATATGTAAAGTGTTAAACGGAAGTTTGGTTTGTTTTGTTTTGTTTTATGGCATATCAACCTTAGTGGGTCATTTAATGCCGATAAAGTTTTTAAATAAAGTCGTTCCTAATGGATACTCAATTTTTTTTTATAAATACATTTTTCTATTCAACCCATAGATGGGACCCTAACAGATACTATCACTCCGGGTCAGAGTGGACCAGGGAGCAATCGTGATGAAGGGGTGCTCCACATTTTCCAAACCTCCAAAACTGAAACTCACCATCAGATAGAGTTTAACGTCATTCCCAGGACATATAGACCATCAGCCATATAATAAAAAGAATTGGGGCATGCCATAAGGGCAATAGGGTTGGGACAATCATATATGTGCTAGGGCTTGACGTGACCAGTCGATTGATCGGAGGGAGCCTCTTCCACGCCCATCTAGCCCAAGATAGGACCAAAGTGGAGTACTGCAAGGCATGGACTGTTAAACCTCCTGAGTTCTATCCTTAAGCATCACGGGTAACCCCCCACGGCCAACAGGTAGCCCCATTGGGGGAGTCTTCTCCCTCTGCATAGGTACAGTCGGTGCATTCGAACGCCTCAGCCGACAGGTCGGGTTAAATGGAAGTAAATGAATGTAATTTGATTTGAGAATATATTTCAAAACAAACATTTTAGAATTTGTTTGTCTGTCACATCTGGTGTTTCTAATTCGATTTGTGTTTTTTGTTGGTGTAAGGCGAAGACAAAGATGTGACACAAATATGGTTACTAATATGTTGTTGTCTATTCTTAATTATTGATTATGTAAGTAGATATGGGCTACTAGGTGATAAAGTAGTAAAGAATTTAGTTGGTTTGGCAGAACTAAATTTGAACTTAAAACTAATCTGTAATTTTCATACAGATATTGCTAAAAATAGAATCTAGACGTGTAACTCTCTCTCTCTCTCTCTTCTCTCTCTCTCTCTCTCTCTCTCCGTCTTTCTCAATCTCTCACTCACTTTATATTTAATATATATATATATATATATATATTATATATATATATTGTACTGGGGTCCACGTATGCTTCTTGGCTGAAGAGATGCATTTGTGATGGTTGCTGAGGATAGGGCGGGGGTTGAAAAATCAGATATTTGGAACAGAAAGTCCGGTATCATGTTGTCTGTTTTGTTGTATAAGAAAAAAGAAGAAAAAAACAAACAAAAAACAAACGAAGGAAAATAAGATAGCCACACGACTTTTACTCCCTGGCAGGGACAGAGACGCATCTCTCCTATTCAAATAACAAAGGCAAATGAAGTTGAGAATGGGTTTCTGGGACTGTCATGTGACAACCCATGAGGTATCCAATAGACATGCTAAGGGAGAATTATTTATTGTCTTGATACAAGACGACACATACAAATAACAATATCTCTCACTCACTCTCTCTCTCCCTATCTCTCTCTCTCTCTCTCTCTTTCTATATATATATATATAAGAAAATTAGAAAATGAAGAAAATTGGAAAGAATAAATAAGAATAAATATAATCTATATATTAATGCTCGTGTTCCTTAAATGTATGACCGTTATCATCCGCTGGTTAAAAATGAGACGTTCAAATCGTCCAAGATGAAATCCAAAAATGTAAATCCTGTTATCTGGTGTTGCTTATCCACCGAAATATTTTTATTTCATATGAGTGTCCTCACCTCAGCTAAATATAGGACCATGTCATTTTTATCATAAAGATAGAAAGGGAATAAAAGGGCATGGTACACAGGAAAATATAAAAAAGAAAGAAAGAAAGAAAGAAAGAGGCTAGGGGATAGGTAGAGAGTGTGGTAGAGCGTGCAGAAGCGATAACCTGAATATATATAAATGAATAGAATGTTCATATCTATATATTCATCGATCGATCAATCAATATCAGTCTGTTTTATCTATCTATATCAGAAAATGAAAGATGGACCAATGCGTTCGCGCCCATATGTGTGTGTGTATGTGTGTGTGTGTGGCTAGACACTGACTAGCTACACCCACCCCAAAAGAAACAACTCCCCACTAACAACCTAAACATTCTCAGTGGCATCAGCAACTGACCAACCCCTCCCATTCACGACCTACAGACTCGCCCGTATGATAACGACACCCTTTAACACAAGAACTCAATCCACTGTCCTGAAGAAGGTCTAACAGACCGAAGCATTATAATGTCAATCTCTACCTATAATTAACATCCATTCAGTACAACATACCGTGTTTGTCTACCTTTCTCCATATATATATATATATATATATATAATATATATATATATATATTATTATAATGGAGATTGTGTTTTTCTGTCTGTAACCGAAACTATATTACTATACAAGTCACAATTCCTTTAGTTATTTACATCATATTCTCCATGATTTTATTTTTTATTTAAACCTCAATTATTAATAAAATTGTTTTACATTACTTACACTGTTGACCATATCTACATACTAATAACATGCAATTGTATTTATATATACAACAAAATAGAGGTTTACAGTGTGAATGGGAAGGCTAATTTGCATATTGATCTTAAAAAATTGATTTTAATAATATATGCTTAGTATTATTGATTTCTAATTGTTTGGTTTTATCTTATTGAATATGAGCAAAAATCTCTTCAATAAATCTTAAAAGAAATTCCCTTAACAAGAAGAAATAACTGTAATCTTATTTTTTACTTCCTATTTTAACTAAACAGTTTAATTAGGAAAATTTACCAATGAAAGGCGGGAGTAACGGAAAATGATGGAAGATTTAGTTTCAAAGTTGTTCTATTTTTCAATCATACCCCCTCTGTTCAAAATCTTTTTATCTACATTCTTATTCAGTTTCATTAGCCTTTCTAATTTAATATCATATTTTATTATAAAATTTAACTAAAATACTTGCACCCGGAGGGTGCATATATTTGCTAGTAGGTATAATATATTGTCGGCTATCGCTATCTCAAACAACTATAAAAATCTGTTTTACTTTTATACTGTGGTGCAGATAGTCACCCAAAAATTTAGTATATATCAGTTTTAAAAAACAAACGAGAAAATTGAGAAAAACAGCTAGTGTAATGGTTAGAGTCCCCGCCTGTCAAGCCTGGCAGTCAGGGTTCGAATCACACACAGAGCAGTCTCCTGTCTATAGCTCTGCTGATGAGGCATAATATGCCGAAATGTACATACAGAGATCGACCTTTTCTTGATTTGTTTACGCCCTTACACTTAAAAACAGATAATGCTCGCCTAATTCACATATATGTGTGTGTGAGTGTGTGTGTGTGTGTATGTGTGTGTGTATATATATGTATACAAATACATATATAAAACATACAAGTGTTCATATTAGTACACACACATACACACTCACACACACACACTCACACACACACAACACGCACACACACATATATTTATAAGTAAGTAAAGTCGTCGGGGTGGCCTAAAGTCGGAATCAGCCAGTCAGCGAGGGAGTCTATCCCATTTTCACTAGCGTTAGACCAAGGAGATTGTTTTAGCATCTGAGATGGAGCGCCACACTTACAATCAGTTCCTTACTTTACCGCACAGATCCCTGTGCTACTCATACGCTGAGTTGGCGAGGACCGGTATCGAACTAGGAAGCTTGTGGTTTCTAGCCGAACGCTCTACCGACTGAGATAACCCGGCCCATATATATATATATATATATATATATATATATATATATATATATATTTTAATATATTTATTAAATTTAAGTCCCATTCCAACGGGCATGTTTATAACACCAAAGATTAATCGTAAACTCGATTAGTTTAAAAGTAACCCTGACGAATCTATCGATGAAACTCGAGTAGGTTACTCATTTCCATTCTTAAATAAATTTATACTCTACATTGTATTGAGTACTTTGTATTTGTTTTTTCTCAACCTTAACCTCTGGATATTGTGCGCTTCCAACGATCGTTCTTATACCCACCGGTAAGTTAATACTTATACATATATATATATATATATATTATATATATAATATATATATATATATATATGTATATATATAGTTCAAAGGCATTTGTGGATATAAAAAATGTGAACCTATTCGTATTTGAAGATTTGTTTCAAAGAATACACAACCGTAACGGTAAATAAAATCATATTTCCGACATTTTTTTCAAATTTATATTGTATCTTTTGATTTAAAAAAGAAAAGAATGTCGTGAACGGATAAAATAATATTTTATTCACGTTAATTTAATAAAGTTCTATTTAATCAAAAACAGATGAAATTTTTTTACGAAGGAAATGGCAAACATTTCTTGCAACTCTTTCGATTTTACAAGTATTTTTGCCCCACATTTTTGGCATTGTTGTTGCTAGTGTTGTCTTTGCTTTTGTTTTTGTTGCTGTTGTGGTTGTTGTTGTTGATGATGATGATGATGATGCAGTTGTTGTGTTGTTGTTATTGTTGTTGTTGATGATGATATTGGTGCTGTTATTGATGATGATGGTGACGATGATGATGATGCAGTTGTTGTTATTGTTGTTGATGATGATAATATTGTGTTGTTATTGTTGTTGTTGTGTTATTGTTGATGATGATGATGATATTGTTGTTGTTGTGATTGTTGTTGATGATAATGATATTGTTGTTGTTATACTGATTGTTGTTGTTATTGATGATGATGATGATGATGATGATGCAGTTGTTCTTGGGATTGTTGTTGATGATGATGATATTGTTGTTGTTATAGTGATTGTTGTTGTTGTTGCTATTGTTGATGATGACGATGATGATGATATTGTTGTTGTTGTGATTGTTGTTGATGATGATGATAATGTTGTTGTTATTGTTGATGATGGTGACGATGATGATGATATTGTTGTTGTTATGATTGTTGTTGATGATGATGATATTGTTGTTGTTGTTATTGTGATTGTTGTTGTTGATGATGACGATAATGATGATGCAATTGTTGTTGTTGTTGTGATTTTTGGTGATAACGCTAATCTGTTTCAATCGAGCAAATTGAAAAGAAGGAAAGGAAGAAGAAGTGTGAGAGAGAGAGAGAATACGAGAGAGAGAGAGAATAAGAGAGAGAATACGAGAGAGAGAGAGAGAGAGAGAGAGAGAGATGGATTGATATATTTATAGAGAAAAAGATAGATAGATAGATGGATTGATATATTGAGAGAAAAGGAGAGATTAGTAGAGAGAGAGAGAGTGAGGGAGGGTTAGATAGATAGATATATTGAGAGAGAAAAAGAGAGATTAGTAGAGAGAGAGAGAGAGAGAGAGAGAGAGAGAGAGAGATACATAGATAGATGGATTTATATATTGAGAGAGAAAAAGAGATATTAGTAGAGGGAGGGAGAGAGAAAGAATTACATCAAGATCATTATACTTTTTACATACTGTTCAGTCGGTAGAGCGTTGGCCTGGTAATCACAAGGTTCCTGGTTCGATACCGGACCTCGCTAACACAGCGTACGAGTAGCACAGGGATCTGTGTACTAAAGTCAGGAGCTGATGGTAGGTGTGTCGCTCCGTCTCAAATGCTAAAATAATCTCCTTAGTTTAGCGCTATGGAAAATGGGATAGACCCCTTCGCTGCCTGGCTGATACCGACATTAGGCCGCTCCGACTCATAACAAGGATGGATGGAGTAGAGTATTTATGTAAGGATATTAGATCTGTGAGCGAGGATATATTTTTCCATTTCCATTACTCTCAGGTCAACACTGACCTAAATTGGTAGTACCTGTTAGGGTCCCATCTATGGGTAAAAATCATCTGTTACAAAATAATTCGTATTCGGTAGGACCGAGTGCAACGACTTTACTTAGGTCTTAAGTAAATAGACCAGACCATGTAATAATTAAATTATCATACTGTGATATATCCATAAGTCCTGCTAGTTATTATTATTATTATTATTATTATTATTATTTGCTCCTTTTGAGTTTTACATCAGCATTAGCTGATGGTCTTTCACTGGAATCTGAGTGACAGCAAGTCTCCTCAGGTCTCCAGCACTCTTCTGAGTATTCTGGCAGATTGCAGCAGTGCAGTGTTCTGAATGGTTTCAATCCTTCCTCTGGTTTCCAAACTTTCCAAACCCTTTTCCAATCCTTTCGGGACTGTTCCAGGTGCACCAACTACAATTGGTATAACTTTCACTTTCATATTCCATAACTTTTTCAGTTCTCTGGCAAGGTCCAGATATTTGTCCATTTTTCCTTTTCCTTTAGCTTCACCCTGTGATCTACTGGCACTGCAAAATCCACCAGTTGACAAGTTCTTTCTTTTTTGTTTATCAACACTAGGTCTGGTCTTCTTGCTGGGATGAGGTGATCCGTTTTTATTTCAAAGTCCCAGAGAATTTTATGCGTTTCATTCTCAAGAACAGATTCTGATTTATGCATATACCATTTTGTTGTATGGTCAAAATTAAATTTTTTGCATAATTCCCAGTGGATCACCTTCCCAACCCAACGTTATTATTATTATTATTATTATTATTATTATAGAATCGAACTCTTGATTGTTTTCGTTAACGTGTAAATGTACTGAGATACGTTTAGATGAGACAGACACACGAACACAACATCCAACACGTTGCTTAAGCCTTATGGAAAAAAAATGAATTGTGATCCGAGGAAAGATCTCGTCTTTAATGTTTGCTACTTCTAGCATAGGCTGACACAAGGCTCTTATCATAAGGGGCGATAAAAATGAGAATCACAACAAGAGTATTTATCTACTCGACCCCTTGGTGAATGTGGAGTACCCTTTTATCACCATTACTTAAGGGACTCTCTATGCGTTAAATAGATGAAATAATGAGTATAAAAAGTATTATTATTTGTATTATTCGGACTATTGTCCTCATCTGCATTCTGTACAACGTTTCGGTTGATGTGCCCTCCGGCCTTCTTCAGGTATTTATTGGCGGACTCGAGAACCTTCTTGGGGGACTCGAGGACCTTCTTTTCGAACTCGGTAACTTTCTTGTCATAATCGGGAACTTTCTTGTCGTAATAGAGAGCCATCACGGAACTTTGAACCTAACGCATTATTCAGTCCACGGGTATATCCTGTTCTCATTCCGCTAACCCCAGCTGGGGTACAGGTGTTAAGCTGTCTTAATTATTATTCTATGTTACTGCTGCCCGTGACCAGGATTGAACGTACAGCCTAGAGACAACTGTCACTTACAACTGTCTTAACCTATAAAAATATTTTTTTTAAATTGAGTTTGAAAAAAAAAGTCGAATAACCAGCAAGAAAAAAAATGTATTTGGCATAAAATAACCCATGAAGTGTTGATATGCCGTAAATCTAACCTACCAATCAACAAGAACATTTTGGTTTGGTTTCTTGGTTTAAATGACATATCAATCTTCATGGGTTATTTAATTCCAAAAAAGAAGCATCTTGTTTGGGATGGATATGCTAAGAAAAAAGATCTTAAATATAAGCAATGGGTTCTTTAACCATGGTTCGGTAACCAGTCTAGGAGAAGGAAAACTCTGAATTCAAACCTGTTAAACTCCGCTTATGAAATCGACCTTGTGTCGTATCCTGCTCGTGCGGAGGAGTTGGTAAATATATATATGGACAACCCTTAAAAACACACACACACACACACACACACACACACATATATATATATATAAGAATATTCCAAAAGAAGTTTTTTTTACAAAACAGATGAACTCGCTACTTCTAACACACTTCTCTATCTTGGCCTGTCAAACCTTTAAAAAAATCTTTTAATTTTTCTAATAATGATCTCTTTAAAAAAAAAACTCTCTAAAACAATTTCTTCAAACAAAAAAATTCTACTGACGATGACCTAAGGTCGAAACTAATTGAGAATAATAAACTTAAAAGAAATATTCCTGTTTATCTTATCACTTTTTGTTCATATTATATATATATATATATATATATATATATATATATAATATATATAGAGAGAGAGAGAGAGAGAGAGAGAGAGAGAGATGGTGGGTGTGAGGAAGGGATAGGGAAGAGATATACATATGCATATTATGTTTTGAAACCCTACTCCATACGGACTCAAGAAACTAAACCTGCCCAGAAAATAATATTCTAGCTCTGAAATAATTATCAAAATGTTTTTTTTTAAGAACTCATTATTTAAAAATTAATCACCTTTTAGACTGATGTTCCTACTTAAAATCTTCGAAGAAAAAAAGAAAATTGTTTATAAACACGTGCAAAGTCGTATGTTAAAATCGTTAAATCTTCAGAGTTCAAGGTTCATTCACACATGATGCCAATCCTTTGGAATTCATAAGCCTTTCAGTCTTGAAATGTAAGCAATCATGAAATAACATGTCGAAAATAAATAAATGATAAATAATGACTGGGATCGAAACTCATCGGGATTAACACATTTATATATAGATAATTATATATATATAATTAATATATATATATAATATATATATATATATATATAATAATATATATATATATATATATATATATATAATATATATATATATATATATATATATTATATATATATGTGGGAATATATATATATATCATTTATCTATTTAGTTAAAATAAGAAGTAAAGAACAAAATTCCAGGTATTTTTCCTTGTTAATGTATTTCTTTAAAGTTTTATCTCAGAGATTTTTGCTCATATTCATTAGGATAAAACCGAACAATTAGAAATCAATAATACCAAATACATATTTATTAAAATCAATTTTTTAAAATATCAATATGCAAATTTACTTCCCCGTTCACACTATAAACCACTATTTTGTAGTATATATAATACAATTGTTATTAGTAAGTAGATATGGCTAACAGTATTAATAATGTAAAATAATAGTAATAATAATAATAATAATAATAATAATAATAATTGAAGTTTAAGTAAAATCAAATCATGGAGAATGAAACGTAAATAACAAAGGGTATTGTGACTTGATTAGTGATATAGTTTCGGTTACAGCCAGACAAACACACAATGCCCATTATATATATATATATACTCTCAAAGAAAGAAAACAAATTAAACCATCATTTGGCTATTATATATTTATTTCGACCAGAACTCAATATGAATATTATCTCATCTGATAGCCAACTACATAATGACCGTGAAACACTAGAATAGAGAAAATATTTTTCTTCTTTTCTTTCTCTTTTATAAGACCAGTGAAAACTCTCCTCTTCAAACACACTGACATGAAACCTTATAGATGATGACAATGATAAGAACAAAAGAAAAGCAATCAAAAGGCTCATATTGAGTTATGGTTGAAATAAATTTATAATAGCCCACTTGGCACGCATTGTAAAGTTTTTTCTTTTTTTCTAATTTTAATCTGTATATAATTAATTTATTAGTAATTATACATTGAGCTCTCTTAGGGATTTGTAAAAATCCTTGTATAAATCTATAATCTTGCATCAATATCAGCATGCTTTGTGGATGTACAGGAGATATTGATGATCCCAAATAGGATTATTCTCAACATATCAGTCAGTTGATGAACCTAGTCACATCAGATATAGCAAACTTATTGTTAGTATATATACCAAACTTATTGTTAAACCCTTCCGGTGAGCGAAACCCCGGCACATATTTTGATAGTAAGCATATACTACCAAACTTCATCTGAGGAAAAATGAAAAAAAAAAAAAAAAAAAAGAACACACCAAGAGTGCCGTACCACCCGAAGATAATCGATTAATACTATAACTCTTGGCAAAAAAAAAATTTATATATATAATATATATATATATATATATATATATATATATATATATACAAACTGCTAGGATTATCTAAAGCTAAAAAGTGAAACATTGCTCAATACCAAAGAAGACCAAATGATAAAGTTAAAACTAATGCATCAGATATACCTACTAACAGTTTTGCTTACTAGCTCATCAGAGCAAGAATCTGACATTATATAATAATAATAATAATAATAATAATAATAATATATATATATATATATATATATATTATGCACGCACATAAGGAGAATAAACAGGGATACAGGAACACTAAAAGCCTACAAATATTTCCAAGATGCACCCTTACCACCAACTCCATGGCCCCTAACAGACTACAAGAGCCACGCAGTACAAACTCATTAATCACCAACTAACCAATCGGCATCAAGCATTCCTACACAAAAATAACAACCAGCAGCCAAAAAAAACTTCTCTCCCCATAGTCATGAAGAAGGGAGATATATAACAATCCCGAAAATTTACTACCACTAAATAAATGAAACTCCAAAAAACAACCTTTATTCACAGATTAACATATTATGATAATTACATTATTATAATATAGCACATTAATACTTCTCACTAATGCCCAAACCTGATATATGTACTTCCCCAAAACGGATACAGATACCAATATATATATATATATATATATATATATATATATATATATTATCTTAGAAAGATATATATAATATATTGCTCTGTATATAATATATTATATAATGTATTGCTCTGTATATAATCTAAAAAGTTTATTATACATTGAGCTCTCTGTAGTGATTTAAAGATTCACTGTATTTATACATACTGGATCATACAATAATAATACAGTGTGTCTTAGATATCACATATAGTATCATCCCTCACTACCAAGTTTTGGATACCTCTCATCTATATATATATATATATATATATATATATATATATAAAAACCATGTGTCTACGCGTGTGCGTGTGTTAATACTTGTGAAAAGGTAGTATTGCTCTCTATCCTACCTCAAATAAAATGATGACCTTGTGCCAAACTAAGGTAAACCTTGTAAATTACCATGTACGCCTGGACACTCATAGCTACACACACTAATTCAACATTGATATATGATGGCAAATGCTTTTCACATTAAGATCAGAGGGACAAGTACATACAAATTTAAAAACGCATTCATTAGTAGCGAAAAATTTACAAACATTAACTGTAATTTACACATAAGGATATTAATTTTCCATGATACACGTAAATAACTAGACCACAAATAATTATTAATAAATATTTATGTACTTAATCACAGGGAATGGAACATATGTGTTTGTGTGTGCCTGTTCGTGTGTTTATGTATGTGTATATGTGTGTGCATAGATATGTGTATATAAAGGTATGTGGACGTTATCTCCCCCCTCTCTCTCTCTCTCTTTCTATATATATATATATATATATATATAATATATAAGTAAAGTAAGTCGTCGGGGCGGCCTAAAGTCGGTATCAGCCAGTCAGCGAGGGAGTCTATCCCCTTTTCAATAGCGCTAGACTAAGGAGATTGTTTTTTAGCATCTGAGGTGGAGCGCCATACCTACCATCAGCCTCCTTACTTTACCGCACATATCCCTGTGCTACTCATACGCTGAGTTGGCGGGGACCGGTATCGAACTAGGAAGCTTGTGGTTTCTAGCCGAACGCTCTACCGACTGAGCTAACCCGGAGACTTAGTTTAAATGTTGTATATTTTGACAGCAAGTTATTTTGTAGGCAGTTACTTTGAATTAACAGTTTTTTTTTGTTTTTTGTAACAACTCTTTATGTTCGTTATTTCTTTTTTGCGAGATTTATCTACGTTTGATAGTGTAAGTATAACATATGTTAATGTGCCAATTTTGATGAAACGTAACATGCGACTTCCTATCAACTTAATGAATATCTAATGCTACTTACAGGTATATTCTCTTTGGAACATTTGACTTAAAAAGGTATTAGGAAGGTCAATTTGTTCAGAGAGCAAATAAAACTGGCATCCCCAAGAGCGACCCACTTTAAGGACAGGCACCTTTGGGAGGAAAATTACTCAGATAGGATACATTTTACGTATAAGTGGTGTTCATAGATCAGTCAGTTTGATCCTCACCGGGTGGCATGTTTTTGGCTTCAAGCTATTACCAAGCTAGGCTTAAAAAATAATGAGCACATGTGCGTATACTTCGGTTGCGCATATAAGAAATATCTCTGTTTTAGTTTGAAAAGCAGAAGGCCCGTCGCCAAGGTTTTCCAAATGGACTGGGGGGTGGGTTGTATCCATTTGGTCCCAGGGGACGCGAGAAAAAATGTTTGAAGTGGGCAGTAAAATGTGTTTATGTTGCAAGAATTAGCACTCTGACATTAGTTAGCGCCACACTCGTCGCAATGGTTATGGGACAGAGGTAGTACTAATAGTATATACAGTAAAGTTTGTCTTGTGAAGAATTCTTAGTCAAATGACTTCTATGTCGCTTAACATGAGAGTGTGATTTAGATTTTTCAGATGAGATGGCAGAATCCATGACAGAAGCCATTTGTCCAGACGTGGACATATTTCTACTATCACCATTGGCACCAGAAGCTGACGAGGAATATTTCCCTTCTTCTCCGTGGTGGTTTTTAGATTTGCCAGGGGTGGGGAGTGGGGGTATACTCCAGGGGAATATTACTTTATTACTATCATCAAGCTGACCCCCAACTGCCCCCCAATGATTGGTCAGACATAGGGTTCTCTCTAGAGCTGACAAAGGAGTCTAAACTGACCAAAATATACTGTTCGTTTTCTTCAGGCATATGTACGGGACTGTTAGTTCGCGTCACATTCGCAATGGTTATGAGACAGAGATAGTACTAATAGTATATAAAGTAAAGCCGTCAGGGTGGCCTAAAGTCGGTATCAGCCAATCAGCGAGGGAGTCTATCCCCTTTTCACTAGCGCTAGACCAAGGAGATTGTTTTGGCGTCTACTACCATCAGCCTCCTTACTTTACCGCACAGATCCCTGTGCTACTCATACGCTGAGTTGGTGAGGGCCGGTATCGAACTTGGAACCTTGTGGTTTCTAGCCGAACGCTATACTGACTGAGATAACCCAGCCCTACTAATAGTGGCGCTGTACCAAAATAATTGATAAAATTTCATATAAATTCCGTGTATTCAATGTACCAATTATTATGGGACAGAGTTTGTAACAATAATACATCTGTCCCAAAATAATTGTTACATTTAGTGTATGAAATTTCATAGATTTAGAGTAACACTTATTTTGGGACAGCATTCGGCTAGTAATCACAAGGTTCCTGGTTCGATACCGGTATAGTAATAATAACACATATGTCCCAAAAGAATTGTTACATTTGCATGAAAATTTCATACATTTAATTTAACAATTATTTTGGGACAGATATAGTTATAACTATATGCAGCTACTCGGCTTCACCTAGGTAGAGGAGCGGGGTAAAAAAAAGGTAGTCTTACAGGTCCATTATTGTTGAATCACGGGTTGGATCCTCACAGGAGGCCCATTAAAATCCCTATGTAAAAAAAAAACCTTGCCTTGATCCAGCCACGCTGAAAAGAAAAACTGAGCTGATGCTAGGTGTGGCGCTCCTTCTCAGATACTAAAAAAAATCTCCTTGGTCTGACGCTAATGAAAAGGAGATAGACTCCTTCGCTGTTTGACTGATACTGACATTATGCCGCCCCCGACATTTAAAATACTAAATGCAAAAAAAAAATCCATGTTATCATTTAAATTTAATCTTTTTAATTATCTTCACGAATATAAATCAAATCTTCATTATCATTGCTCAAAAACCAAGCCCTGGTGATATTTAATGTGTATATATATATTACTTTGTCGTTAATTGGTAACATACAGATTCACACAACTGCCCTTTATATATGTATAAATTAGAGATCTGTCTCCAAAAAATTGTTACGTTAACACATAAATTTAATGCATTTGATGTAACAATTATTCAAAAATCGACCTACATGACCCATAGATAGGTCTCTAACAAGTACTACCTATCTGGGCCATAAGTTCTAAAAAACGGATGCCTATCAAGAATGAATAAAACAAAAGGTCTTCGGCATAAAATAACCCAACAAGGGTTGACTTGATCTAACTCCAACCAACAAACAATAATATTTTGGTTTGGTTTCTTGGTTTAAATGACATATAAAACTGTATGGGTTATTTAATACCACAAAAAAAGAAGAAAAAAACGTCATTGTAGAAGAACGGTAATGGTGCTATTTAAACCAATTGCTGGAGGGATAATGGTGTTCCCTAGGGTATTAGTCCGAGGGTGAATATAATAGCTTGAGTTCTAACTAAATTACTATGACCAACCAACCAGCCAGCCAATAGTTATTGGAATTAAATGGAATCGTTACTGTCGACACTTCCATATTTTTTTATATTCTTTTGTGGTTCCCCATCCCATAATAATCACAATAGAAATCACAGCCATTTTTTTCCTTTTCCATCTTTTTTTTTTTTTTTTTTTTGGTATATCCCCGGGAAACGCATGAAAAATAACCAAAATAAATGAATGAGCGAAAGACTTATATAAGTAGATAGATAAATTAAGTAAATAAAATGTGTGCGTTCATTATTTCTTTTATTGTTCTTCCTCGGGCTTTTCTACTCTCTCTCTCTCTCTCTCTCTCTCTCTCTCTCTCTCTCTCTCTCTCTCTCTCTCTCTCTCTCTCTCAGTGTTTTTTGTATTTTATTTTTTGTCTGTTAGGTCTTAACTTAGTTACGATGTAGTGTCTTTATTTTAACGACAAATTAAGCACTGGGCCTCTCTCTCTCACTTTCTTTCTCTCTTTCTCTGTATATATATATATATATATATATATATATATATATATATATATATATATATATATATATATATATATAATATATATATACATACACATACACACACACACACACACACACACACACATTATATATATATATATATATATATATATATATATATGTATGTATGTATGTTTCTGTGTCTATGTTTTTCTGTCTCTTCTTCAACAACCTTATTAACTCCATCCCTTTCCCTCTCTCTTACGTTTCTCTCTCTCTCTCTCTCTCTCTCTCCCACTCTCTCTCTCTCCCACTCTCTTTCTCTCTCTATCTATCGATCGATCAATCTATATTTTTTGTGTCTATATTTTCTGTATGTGCCTCTTCGTCTCCTCCTCATTATAACCATCTCTTTTTCTTCATCTTCTTCTTCTTCTGGGCCTCTCTCTCTCTCTCTCTCTCTCTCTCTCTCTCTCTCTCTCTCTCTCTCTCTCTCTCTCTCTCTCTCTCTCCTCTCTCTATCTATCTATCGATATATCTCTTTTGTGTCTATATTTTCTGCTTGCGCACCTCTTATAACCATTTCTTCATCTTCTTCTTCTTCTGGGTCTCTCTCTCTCTCTCTCTCTCTCTCTCTATTATATATATTTTCTGTCTCTTCTTCAACAACCTTATTATCTCCATCCCTTTCCTTCTCTTTGTGTCTATATTTTCTGCCAGTATCTCCCCCTCTCCTCCTCATTATAACCATCTCTTCTTCTTCTTCTTCTTCTTCTTCTTGCTACAATTTAGTATTCAAGCAAGAGCGCTTGACCATCGGAAATCCTTGGTAAAGAATCCTTTGGTTGTTCCTTGGTGCTCCTCAGTATTGAAAGTCTCTGGCTCTCTACCAATCTATCGATTAATTTTTTTCTGTTTCTATATTTCTCTCCATTTCTTTCTCTCTCTTCTTCTCTACCCTTCTCTTACATGCATATTTGTATCGAGAGAGAGAGAGAGAGAGAGAGAGAAAGAGAGAAAAGAGAGAGAGACAGACAGAGACAGAGACAGAGAGAGAAAGATAAGGGTAGAAGGGTGAGAAAGATAGATTGATAGAAAGAGAGAGAGATATGAGAGAAAAAGGAGAGGGCACATAGAATAGATAGATAGATAGATAGATAGATAGACTATCAGACAGACAGACAGAAATAAAATTATTCATAAATATAGGCAATTCAAAAAATGACCTCCCCCCCCAAAAAAAAAAGAAAACCATTAAGTATGTCAGAAAAGAAAATTGACAAATTATTTCTTATTATTTGATGCATTTTTGAAAAAAGATGTTTATGATGAGGGTCAGCAGATATATAGGAGCAGAAAATATGTACGATATAGGTAAAAATTGACAGAGACGAGGAAAAGAGTTAAAAATGTGGGTAACGGTGGTTCGAGACCATCCTAACTACAGCACTGTTAAGAATACTCAGAAGAGTCCTGGAGACCTGAGGAGACTTGCTGTCACCCAGTTCCAATGAGCCATGAACTACCGGCTACGGCAGGTGTAAAAAAAACGCATACTACTACTACTACTGATAATAATAAATAATAATAATAATAATAATAATAATAATAATAATAATAATGTGAAACATGAAGGTGCAGGCCGTGCCAACTGTAATTGGTGCCCTTGGAACGTTCCCCAAAGCACTGGAAAAGAAATTTTGGGGAATTGGAAATCAAAGGAAGAATCGAGGACCTTCAAACTGCAGCACTGTTGGGATTGACTAGAATACTCAGAAGAGTCCTGGAGACCTGAGAAGACTTGCTGTCATTCAGCCTCCAGTGAACCACCGACTACGGCAAGTGTGAAAAACATAATAATAAATAATAATAATAATAATTTCGAGACAATCCAAACTACAGCACTGTTAAGAATACACAGAAGAGTCCTGGATACCTGAGTTGACTTACTGTCACTCAGCGTCCAGTGAGCCCTGAGCCACCGGCTACGGCAGGTGTAAAAAAACTGCACACTACTACTACTACTACTGATAATAATAATAATAATAATAATAATAATAAATAATAATAATGTAAAACATGAAAGTGCAGGCCGTACCAACTGTAATTGGTGCCCTTGGAACGTTCCCCAAACACTGGAAAATAAATTTTGGTGAATTGGAAATCAAAGGAAGAATCGAGGCCTCCAAACTGCAGCACTGTTGGGATTGGCTAGAATACCCAGAAGAGTCCTGGAGACCTGAGAAGACTTGCTGTCATTCAGCCTCCAGTGAACCACCACTACGGCAAGTGGGAAAAACAAATAATAATAATAATAATAATAATAATAATTTCGAGACAATCCAAACTACAGCACTGTTAAGAATACACAGAAGAGTCCTGGAGACCTGAGTTGACTTACTGTCACCCAGCCTCCAGTGAGCCCTGAGCCACCGGCTACGGCAGGTGTAAAAAAAACTGCACACTACTACTACTACTACTAACTGATAATAATAATAATAATAATAATAATGTAAAACATGAAGGTGCAGGCCGTACCAACTGTAATTGGTGCCCTTGGAATGGTCCCCAAAACACAAGAAAATAAATTTTGGTGAATTGGAAATCAGGGGAAGAATCGAGGCCCTCCAAACTGCAGCACTGTTGGGATTGGCTAGAATACTCAGAAGAGTCCTGGAGACTTGAGAAGACTTGCTGTCATTCAGCCTCCAGTGGACCACCAGCTACGGCAGGTGTGAAAAACAAATAATAATAATAATAATAATAATAATAATAATAATAATAATAATATGTTATTTAAAGTTATTTACACCATCGACACTTTTATGAGATTGATCTGATATGTTTTAATAAAGTGCGCTATGGGTAGATATATTAGTAGCAGCTAGAGCTGTAGTACTAGTTGTAGTAGTTGATTAGTTGGTGCACTTGAAACTCGGCCTGGAAAAAGAGCCTCGGCCTACTGGAGAACAGAGGAGAGTCGAGATCATCCAGACCACAGCACTGTTAAGCTCAGCAAGAAATAATTCGAAGAGTCCTGGGGATCTGGGGGAGACTTGCTGTCACCCAGGCTTCAGTTAAAAACCACTTATCAAAACTGGAACAAAAAAAAATTGCATAGAGATGATGATAATGATGATGGGTGGTGATGATGATGATTATGATTATGATGATGATGATGGCTTGTTGCACACTCAGACCTCAGTGAAAAACCGCATAAGGAGCACAGTTTCTGTGCGGTAAAGTGGGAAGCTGACGGTAGGCGTGGCACTCCATCTCATATGCAAAAAACAATCTCCCTGAGCTAGCACAGGCGAAAAATAATATAGATAAAGTCACACAGTAGCAAGATGCTGATTGGGACGCGTTTTGCATCCCTGACGCATAAAAATCTAAAACGACGCAGTAAAATCGAAGCCATGCGTCCCAGTGTCTTTCTTCTCTTCTTTCCTCACCATTTCAAGCTAACAGTAAATACATTCAATATTTTTCTTAGAAATGAATTACATGGGATAAGATAGAGAATAGAGGTTAGACAGCTTTAGTTGTTTACCCAGTTTATGAATAATTTTTTTTAAATCATACAATTTATTAAGAAACTTGGGACCAATAAATTTTACTATAATAGAATAGAGGTTAGACAGCTTTAATTGTTTCCTCAGTTCATGGATA
Organism: Doryteuthis pealeii; assembly: GCA_023376005.1. NCBI lineage: Eukaryota > Metazoa > Mollusca > Cephalopoda > Myopsida > Loliginidae > Doryteuthis > Doryteuthis pealeii. The sequence goes on along the minus strand of CM042172.1, from coordinate 69,953,465 downwards.
AAATTTAAAAAATCATACAATTTATTAAGAAACTTAAGTTGGGACCAATAAATTTTACCGGGGACGCATTCAAAGCAAATATGTGCGTCCCAGGACGTACTAAATCCAAAATCTATCAGTATCACAGCAGTAGTTAAGCAGCGATAGTCCTCAATAGTAATTATATAGGTGACAACTTAATAGCTCCAGGTGTTGTTGTTTTTTAAAAATCTTAAGTTACTTGTGGCACAAGGCCACATGTAGGGAGCGCCCAGTAATAATTGAACTCATTAACAAGCTTGCTAACCATTATACCACGTGAAATGGCAACAATAGCAGCAATAAAAATTGACCAACTTATTTAAAATCGATTTTTTTCTTCCTTATAACGTTTAGATGTGTCACAAAAAAAACAAAAAAAACAGAACTATGGGGCACCCGGTGAGAATCGAACTCACTAATAACAGCTTACTAGCGTAGCTTGTTAACCACTATTTTATTACGCCACACAACGTGTCCAATCACCTTAGTAAATATAAAAAAATACCGGTTTAGCTCAGTCGGTAGAGTGTTCGCCAAGGAAACCCAAGGTTCCAGGTTCGATACCGGCCCTCGCCAACTGAGCAGATGAGTAACACAGGGATCTGTGAGATAAAGTGAGGAGCTGACGGTAGGTGTGGCGCTCCACCCCAGACGCAAACACTATCTCCTTGGTCTAGCGCTAGTTAAAAGAGGATAGACTCCCTCGCTGATGGGCTGATACCGACTTTAGGCCGCCCCGACGACGAATAATAATTTGAATTACTTATTTTTTAATAATAGTTAAAAATTGATAAAAAGTTTAGTTAATATAAAAACAGATAATGATAGATGTATCGATTTTAATGGCACGTCAACCCATCTCGGGTTATTGTATGTCTAGAGTTGTTTATATTTACATTTTTGTGTACTTGTTTCTTAAGAGTTTTTTTTAATTCCTTATTTTATACACGGTCTTCTGGAATGCGAGTATGACAGCGAAGGGGTACTCCACATTCCCCCAGATCTCCAGAACTCGAGCCTCACCACCAGATGCAGTTTAGTATCATACACAGGGCATCCCTTTTTGGGGGGCTTACCCCTCTGCAAGAGATGCAGTCAGCGTATCCGAAGCCTTGCCGATGGGGTTCGAAAAATAGCTACATTTTACGACGCTTATAACAAAAACAGCAGCAGCAGCAGCAGTAGCAGCAGTGGTAACAGTAGTAGTAGTAGTAGTAGTAAGAGTCGTAGCAGTAGTGGTGATAATATATCGTCGTTTTTGTTGTAGAGATGCGAGTTCGAGTGATGTTGTCGGCACCAAGTGTTCGCACCTCGCATCAAAGGCATCGGATGCTTTCATGTGTCTTCAATGCGAGGGAAAGAGAAAAATAAGGGGAGAAGGGGGAGAAGGAGGAGGGGGAGAAGCAGAAGGAGGAGTGGAAGGAGAGGGTTCGAACGTAGTTAACGGGGAAGAGGGCGACGGAAAGAGTAAAAGGTGAAAAGAAAATACTAGTATTTATCTGAATTTGACACATGGCCTAGTGGATAAAGGAGTTGGGTTAAGACAGTTCTAACCGTTCCAAGGGCACCATTAAGTTCCCAAATGTACAAAGAAAATATTACTTATAAAAAAAAAAAAACATTAAAACATATTACAAAATATCAATAATTCCATTGTATCTTATTATACAATGCTATTTTGCTAAAAAAAAAACAAAAAAAACACAATCATATTTATTTCTCTGAATGTTTGAGATGAGGCTTGAAGATTAGTATTATCTGCGTTATTCGGACTATTGTCCTCATCTTTATTGTTATCTACACTATTTCTCTGAATGTTTGAGATGAGGCTTGATGATTAGTATTATCTGCGTTATTCGGACTATTGTCCTCATCTTCATTGTTATTTGTACAACGTTTCGGCCGATATATCTGAAGAAGGCTGGAGGGTATATCGGCCGAAACGTTGTACAAATAACAATGAAGATGAGGACAATAGTCCGAATAACGCAGATAATAACAATCATATTTATCAATTTTCAATTTTATTTTATCAACAGCCTATTTTCTTTCTTTTTTTTCTTTAATAGATGATTATAAAAGCCAAACACACAAATATAGTGGTACCTTGAGCTAAAAGATTTGGTACAAACGAGCTTCAGATACGCTTGTGTTAATAGTTGCTACCACCGTTAACACATTTTTTGCGCTTCTGGTAAGGTCCAGTTATTTGTGCAGCTTTCTGTCTTCTTTCACTTTCACACTGTGGTCAGCTGGCACAGCAAAATCCACTATATGACAAGTTATTTTCTCCTTGTTAATTAAAATGAGGTTAGCTCTTTTGGTCTGGATAGGGTTAGTTTTACTTCAAAGGGACTTAGAATTTTATGAATTTTAACTTTCAAAAACAGCATCTTGTTTATTCATATAAAATTTGTTAGTATGGCGGAATTTCAGGTTCTTGCACAGTTCCCGGTGGATCACCTTTCTACCCAATCAGGTTACTTTTTTTTTTTTTTACAGATTCTGGTTTATGCATATAAAAATTGTTAGTATGGCGGAATTTCAGTTTCTTGCACAGTTCCCGGTGGATCACCTTTCCTACCCAGTCAGGTTTACTTTTTATTTTTTTACAGATTCTGGTTTGTGCATATACCATTTGTTAGTATGGTGGAATTTCAGTTTTTTGCACAGTTCCTGGTGGAACACTTTTCCTAGCCAGTCGTGTCTGCTCTTATCTTCTTTTTGTGCTAGTGTATTGCATTCACTTACTATATGATAAACTGTTTCATTTCTAGTATTATCTGTGTTATTCGGACTATTGTCCTCATCGTTATTGTTATCTGTACAACGTTTCGGTCGATGTGCCATCCGGCCTTCTTCG
>CM042172.1:69921888-69924388 GCA_023376005.1 Doryteuthis pealeii | reverse complement strand
GTGTTTGTTAGAATCTATATTATTTCATCTTAGACAGTCTCATTTTTAATCAGAGGGTGTTGCAAGATGATGATGGTTGTATTATTAAGGAACGTGAGTATTGATATATAGATGTTAAGTTTGTAGACAGTATTATGTATTTTCTCTCTCTTGTGGTGTTTGTTAGAATCTACATTATTTCATCTTGGACAATTTGGACGGTCTCATTTTTAATCAAAGGGTGTTGCAAGATTATAATGTTTATATATTTAAGGAACATGAGTATTAATATATAGATTTTATCTTGGATGATTTGGACAGTCTCATTTTAAACAAGAGTTAAGTGTTAGAATTTATATTATTTCACATGGATGATTTGGACGGTCTCATTTTTAATCAAAAGGTGTTGCAAGATGATAACGGTTGAATGCATACAGTGAAAAGCTACAGAGAAAAAAATATTAGATGGTTAAAATCAATCAATCAATTATATATATATATATATATATATATATATGCGTTAAGAGTAAAGAAATGAATCCGACGGTATATGTATAGATAAAAGGGTATGAAAAACACACAATGCTGTTAAAATTAAGTGTTTTCATACCCTTATATATATATATATATATATATATATATATATATATATATATTATATATATGGGTGGTATATTCATAAGTAAAATCTTAATCTGAAGATCGGATAGGCTTAAAACTGTCTATAACCAGACAGCGTTGACTCCCTGTCCACCTTATCTTAAATATATATATATATATATATATAGCGATATCCACACAAACGTATATATATATATATATATATATATAGATATATATATATATAATATGTGTGTGTGGTGTGTGTGTGTGTGTGTGTGTGACGCTCACAATCATTTTCTAGATATGAGTCATTTGATTCAACTTTTTAATTGAAGTTAAATAGCAAAATTACATTTTGTTTGTTATTCAAAATAGCCCACCCATGAAAACACATGATATTTATGTTTTAAGGTAATACATTATATATACTAGCAAATATATGCACCCTCCGGGTGCAAGTATTTTAGTTAAATTTTATAATAAAATATGATATTAAATTAGAAAGGCTAATGAAACTGAATGAGAATGTAGATAAAAAGATTTTGAACAGAGGGGGTATGATTGAAAAATAGAACAACTTTGAAACTAACTCTTCCATCATTTTCCGTTACTCCCGTCTTTCATTGGTAAATGTTCCTAATTAAACTGTTAGTTAAAATAGGAACGAAATAATAATATTACAGTTATTTCCTTTTGTTAAGGGATTTCTTTTAAGATTTATTGAAGAGATTTTTGCTCATATTCAATAAGATAAAACCAAACAATTAGAAATCAATAATACTAAGCATATGTTTATTAAAATCAATTTTTTAAGATCAATATGCAAATTAGCCTTCCCATTCATACTGTAAACCTCTATTTTGTTGTATATATAAATGCAATTGCATGTTATTAGTATGTAGATATGGTCAACAGTGTAAGTAATATAAAACAATTTTATTAATAATTGAGGTTTAAATAAAAATAAAATCATGGAGAATATGATGTAAATAACTAAAGGAATTGTGACTTGTATAGTAATATAGTTTCGGTTACAGACAGACAAACCCACAATCTCCATTATAATAAGATATATATACATATATATATATATATATGGGGGTGAATTAACTCGAAATGTAGGCGGTACCATCTAGTATTGTTTACTATATTATGGTTAGTGGAATTTCATACGTAATCCCTGATAAGTATCTTTGTATATTTTTACTGAAACATATACAAAGAGGGAAGTCGCTGATTTTGATATTTTACATCTTGTAAGCTTTTCAAAACAGCTCTAACCGGTGGATTTCACTAAATTCCAAGAGACAGAAAGTCTCCTTAGATCCCCAGGAACCTTAAAAGTACTCATTTACCCAACCACAAAATCCCCCAAAATATATATTATAGATACATTAAAGACATGTATATATAATAGACTTAATAATTTGGATTCAGTATTTTAAAAAATGCTTTAAAATCAGCTATTACATTTTCGACTTTGAAAACATCACAGGCCAGTGTAATCTGTCTATGCCTTTCCATTGCGTATATTGACGTCGCTTTCTGTAGATGAGATGTCCCTACCTAGGCATGGGAACTGGTCTACTAATTTCACTTTCCTCGCGGAATCCAGCCTGGTTTGATTCAGGGTTTTCTTTCTCCGAGACTGGTTGTCTAAGCATATTTGCCTGACATAGAATGGAGGAACAATGTGTAGTATCTATTCCAGATTCTATGCTTTGAGACTTACCTTTTATACCCGGCCTCGGCTGGGTGTCCAGTGTGCTTCGGCCACTGGACCGGTAGAGTACAATTAATAGCGTCGATCCCAGGGGGCCATCCCCCCAGTCAATATCTGCCCCCTTAGGAGGGCTGGGTTTATTTCCCAGCGCCTGAGGCGCCCCCGTTGAGGGGGAATGCCGAAGGGATAGACGTA
>CM042172.1:69899388-69916888 GCA_023376005.1 Doryteuthis pealeii | reverse complement strand
TGTGCATAAAACAATTGCATATATATATATATATATATATATATATATTCATTTATACATTTCGGAATACTGATCTACGTTTAGCCGCCGTAGAAAAACGTAATAGTTCACACAGGAAAAGACCCTGTGTGTCTGCCTCGAAGATCCCCATTCGTAGTTTCGAATGTTACTTATTCACAAACCCAAACATCTCTTGCTTGTATAATAAAAAAAAGAATAGCTAACTCAGAATGCTCATCGTTTACAAAGTCCGTGTGTCGATTACATTCTATATTTCTCATATACACATGTTTTGTTTTCATATGTGAATGTGTCTAACAGAGCGCGCGTATTTTTGCTTTTGTCATTAATATTAATAAAACGTCATTAAAATTCGAAACGGCCCAATTAGAATTAGTCGAACAATAAAGACCAGAGAAGCAACAGAAGTGAAAATCCTCTTCAACAATAGAGACAAAATGCGACAGTGTCCCTGCTAGTGTCGTTCATGCTATTTATGTTATGAAGAGAGACCATCGCCATATTGTCCCGCACAAACACGTCTACGACGAGTCTGGGTCAGTCCGTCAAAGAATTCAAAACAAAATAGGCTAAACTTACAAATCCTCGTCAAAATTAAAACGGAAAAATTTTGACTACGAATTGCAATATCAAATTAAAGCCAAATAAATCAGGTTAGTAATTGTTTTATTTCATTTATTTAACGAATCTTGAAATATTTTCTAAACTGCACATAAATATTTTAGTTTAGAAAATATTTCAAGATTCGTTAAATAAATGAAATAAACCAATTAGACGGAAAATTTTGACGACGATTTGTAACAGTTTTCTGTTATATATATATATATATATATATATATATATAGTTTTTCCTTTGTTAGTATTGGAAAATTTGACAATAAAGTGCTCGATTACTTTAGTAAGAGCAGTATTTATTTATTATAGTGTACAATACATTTAAGGTGCAATTGTTACTTATGGTTTCCAGGCAGCATGCTTGCTACCCTTCATCACAACAAAGCGCCTGGTAAGAAATACATGGAATGTCCCTTCATATATATATATATATATATATATATATATATATATATATATATATATATGTGTGTGTGTGTGTATGTCCCTTCCTATATATATACATATATGTCCCTTCCTATATATATATATATATATGTATATATATATATATATATATATATATATATATATATAGGGACATATAATGTATTTCTTATCAGGTGCTTTGTCGTGATGAAGGGTAGCAAGCATGCTGCCTGGAAACCAAAGGTAACAATTGCACACTATAATAAATAAATACAGCTCTTACAAAAGTAATCGAGCACTTTATTCTCAGATTTTCCAATACTAACAAAGGCCTGACTATATATATATATATATATATATATATATATATATATATATATATATATATCTTGGTCAGCTTCTATCAATTTGAATTTGATTTTGATTTTAGATAGATACATATATCGATAGATAGATAGATATAGAGATAGATACATAGAGAGAGATAAGAATAGATTCAAATAGGTATTGATATATAAGAGAGAGAAAGAGAGAGATAGAGTCATATATATATATATATATATATATATATATATATATATATATATATATATGTGTGTGTGTGTGTGTGTGTATGTGTATGTGTGGAGAAAAGTAGACAAACACGGGATATTGTACTGGTCGGATGTTTATTATAGGTAGTGATGTCAACATCCACCCGGTACTAAATGCCGTGCGTGTCCGTCACGATTTGTAACACAAACTAAATTTTGAAATTAAAATTAATTTTAAAAATCAGATTCAAAATACTTTACTTTTTTTGGGGGGGTAAGTCAGGTTTGATATTGCTTTATTTATTTATTTTATTTTATTTTTATAAGTCAGGTTTGTAATTGTTTTATTTCATTTATTTAGATCCAACTCACAACTGAGTAATAATGGATCCGCGGGACTTACTTTAAAAAAAAATCCCCCCTCTACCCTGGCGATGCCGGGTGGCCGCTTCTAGTAAATAAATAAAACAACTGACATTAAACTGTGTCGTTTTGTTGGTCACGTTTTCTCTCTCTCTCTCTGTGTCAGTCGTTTTTCTAAATCTCGCTCTTTAACGGACAATTTTGTAAATGCCGGTGTAAAGTGGACAATTAGCAATTCAATTACTAATTGCGCTTAAGAGATATTAATTACTAGTCTACGTGTCAAGGAAGTCAGTGCTCTTCAATAATTTGTTAGTTTCTTATTTTCCTTTGTTGAGCAACAACTTTCCTGGCTCTCACTGATCGAATTACTATCAATCCGAATATATATATATATATATATATATATATATATATATATATATTGGTTAGGAGGTTGAGTTAGAAGGCTATCACAATGCAGTTTGGAATAAATAAAAAAAATAATACGGTAACAATGGTGTTGTGTGTTGACCTGCATTTTTTATTATTTCTTGAATTCTCGAGGTAATACCTCTTTATCAAAAGAATTGAACTGAAGCAGTCCAGCTATGGCATTTCTTCCCAAATGAATTTTTTTTTTTATAAAGAGGTATTACCTCGAAAATTCAAGAAATAATAAAAATACAGGTCAACACACAACACCATTGTTACCGTATTATTATTTTTTATTTATTCCAAACTGCATTGTGATAGCCTTCTAAATCAACCAAGAAATACCTGAAGAAAGCCGAAGGGCATATCGACCGAAACGTTGTACAGATAACAATGAAGATGAGGACAATAGTCCGAATAACGCAGATAATGAATTTGAAATGACATTACTATAAATATCTTAAATTTTAAATATCTTCAAATATCAATCAAATCTTCATAATCTTTGAAAAAAAAAAAAGAACGGTAATATATATATATATATATATATATATATATATATATATATATAGAGATTGTGTGTTTTTCTGTCTGTAACCGAAACTATATTACTATTCAAGTTACAGTTCCCTTAGTTATTTGCGTCAAATTCTACAGGATTTTATGTTTATTTAAACCTCAATTATCAATAAAATTGTTTAACATTATTAATACTGTTGACAATATCTACATATTAATAACATGCAATTGTATTTATATATACAACAAAATAGCGGTTTACAGTTTGAACGAGAAGGCTAATTTGCATATTGATATTTAAAATTTTATTTTGATAAATATGTGCTTAGTATTATTGATTTCTAATTGTTTGGTTTTATCTTAAGAAATATAAACAAAAATCTCGTGGATAAATCTTAAAAGAAATTTATTTACAAAAAGAAATAATTGTAATATTATCCTTTACTTCCTATTTTAACCAAATAGTTAAATTAGGAAAATTTATCAATGAAAGAGGGGAGTAATGGAAAATGATGGAATAGTTAGTTTCAAAGTTGTTCTATTTTTCGATTATACCCCCTCTGTTGCAAATCTTTTTATCTGCATTCTTAGTCAGTTTCATTAGCTTTTCTAATTTAATATGATATTTTATTATATCAAAACTTAAATACTTGCACCCGGAGGGTGCATATATTTGCTAGTATATATATATATATATATATTGTCAATATCAGCAATGAAAAAGGATATAAAAATATATTCATTTTAACGACAAAGTGTGTTTTTCATACTCTTTTACCTATCTATCTATCTATCTATTTACTTTGTCGTTAATTGTTTTATTTTCGTATTTTCCTCTGGACATACGCCCAGACATACATACGCACAAATACTCTCTATGTATGAATATATTATTATGATTATATGATACATATTATAAAACTATGATACTTATTATTATGATATTATAATCCTTATTATTGTACTGTATTACTTATTATGATACTAAGATCCTAATCAATATGATACTATGATATTTATTATGATACTGTAGTACATATGATTATAATATTGTGTTAATATCATGAAACTATGATATATAACATACTGTTATACTTATTGTAAAACAATGATACTTAGTTCAATACTTTAATATTTATTATCATGATATTATGGCATTAGTTTTTATGATAACTAGCAAATATATGCACCCTCCGGGTGCAAGTATATAAGTTTTAATGTAATAAAATATTGTATTAAATTAGAAAGGATAATGAAACTAAATAAGAATACAGATAAAAAGATTTGAAACAGAGGGAGTATAATAAAAGATTTGAAACAGAGGGAGTATAATAAAAAATGGAACAACTGAAACTTACTCTTCCATCACTCTCGTCTTTCATTGTTATTTTTCTAATTTAAGTATTTAGTTAAAAGAGGAAGTAAAGAATAAAATGACAGTTATTTTTATCTTGTTAATGGATTTCATTTAAGATTCATTGAAGAGATTTTTGCTTATATTCATTAAAATAAAACCAAACAGTTAGAAATCAATAATACCAAGCGCATAATTATTAAATTCGATTTTTTAATATTAATATGCAAATTAGCCTTCCTGTTCACACTGTAAACCGCTATTTTGTTGTATATATAAATACAATTGCATGTTGTCAGTATGTAAACATAGTTAACAGTATTAATAATGTAAGACCATTTTATTAATAATTGAGGTTTAGATAAAAATAAAATCATGGAGAATGTGATGTCAATAACTAAGAGAATTGTGACTTGAGTAGGAATATAGTTTCGGTTACAGTCAGAAAAACACACAATCTCCATTATTATGACTAGCAAATACATGCACCCTCCGGGTGCAAGTATTTAAGTTTTAATGTAATAAGATATTATATTAAATTAGAAAGGCTAATAAAACTAAATAAGAATGCAGATAAAAAGATTTGAAACAGAGGGGGTATAATTGAAAAATAGAACAACTGAAACTTACTCTTCCATCACTCTCATCTTTCATTGTTATTTTTTTCTAATTTAAGTATTTAGTTAAAAGAGGAAGTAAAGAATAAAATGACAGTTATTTTTTCTTGATAATGGATTTCTTTTAAGATTAATTGAAGAGATGTTTGCTTATATTCATTAAAATGAAACCAAACAATTAGAAATCAATAATACCAAGCACATAATTATTAAATTCGATTTTTTAATATTAATATGCAAATTAGCCTTCCTGTTAACACTGTAAACCGCTATTTTGTTGTATATATAAATACAATTGCATGTTGTCAGTATGTAAACATAGTTAACAGTATTAATAATGTAAGACCATTTTATTAATAATTGAGGTTTAAATAAAAAATAAAATCATGGAGAATGTGTGTAAATAACAAAGGGAATTGTGACTTGTATAGTAATATAGTTTCGGTTACAGACAGACAAACCCACAATCTCCATTATAATAAGATAATATGATATTCATCATGATTCTGTCTTACATGCTACTATGATCCGTATAATTATGATACTGTTATGTGTATTATAATGCGTCTATGATACTTATTAGTATGATGCTATAAGATTATTATTTCCCTCCCTTCCTTTCTCTACTCTCACGCATCTCTCATAAATATGCATATTCAACATATGTAGTTGAAAAAGAAAACCAGTTCAGCTGACAAAGTCTCGATCAGATGGTGATTCTAGGGTCTAGAATAAAATTGGCATCGAATCATGTACAAAAACACATATATATAAGTTAACAGGGTGTAGACATGGAGTCAACAACTGGTTACTGACAGTTTCTCACCCATGTGATCTACAGATCTTATAGGTGATAAACACTTTTGACCAATGCTCGGATCTTTGAAACACATTTGAAGAGTGATCAGATCCTTGGAACACTTTTGAACAGTGCTCAGATCTTTGAAACTCTTTTGACCCGTGCTCAGATCTCTGAAACACTTTTGAACAGTGCTTTTTGACACCTGCTCGAATATTTGAAACACCTTTGACCAGTGCTCAGATCTTGGAAACACTTTCGAACAGTGCTCAGATCTTTGAATCACTTTCGACCCGTGCTAACAACTTTGAAACAATTTTGACCCGCGGTAAGATCTTTGAAACACTTTTGAACCGTGTTCAGATCTTTGAGACACTTTTGACCCGTGCTCGGATCTTTGAAACTCTTCTGACCAGTGCTAAGATCTTTGAAACTCTTCTGACCAGTGCTAAGATCTTTGAAACTCTTCTGACCAGTGCTCGGATCTTTGAAACTCTTTCGACTCCGCTCAGATCTTTGAAACACTTTTGACCAGTGCTTAGATCTTGGAAACACTTTTGGAGCAGTGCTCAGATCCTGGAAACACTTTCGATTCGTGCTAAGATCTTTGAAAAGGCTGAAATTGAGGTGTTTAAGGGCAATGGCTGTAGAATGCGTTGTGAATTGTGATCTTTAAAGAAGCAACCTCCTTTCACTAAATCAAATATTTTAAAGCGTCAAAGAAATATATAAAAACTGATTTTTCTAAAGTAATTTTCAGGGAGAAAATCTTGAGAGACATTTCATTGACTTGATAGATGGGGTAAGAGATTGATTTTATCCTAATTCAGAAGTGCCTGTGGCTAAAATAAGACATCAAGGGGTTGGTAGTGTTATGATATGGACTGGAAACTATTTTTAAACCATTCAAAATGGATGAAGGAGTTTCTTTGTATTTTACAAGTCTCGAAGTTTCAATGTGAACTGAGTATTTGTACATGGCAATGCTCCTCCTCTTTTATCGAAATCTGCCTGTAAATTCTTTAAGCATAAAAGATTTACAGGAGAGGCGATAATGGAATGGCCACCATCAAGTCCTGATCAGAATCCGATCAAAAATCGGCTAAACTTGCAAATATTTCGGAAAATTAAAACATATTACAGGGTGACCCAGAAAAAGCAGAATCCAAATTATTTATTTATTTTCCAATTGGTTGGCAGCCTTCCGTCTACGAGAGACGATGGAGTAGTGTCATGGTTGTTGTTTTTTTGTTTTTTTAATTTATTTATTTTTGTTTAGTAGTGCCAAGTTTTTTTGTTTGTTTTGTTATTTTTTAGTTTTTTACTAGAACTATATAGCCTGGGCGGGTTCATGTGGAGGATGAGCTGTTACCCAAGCATCAAATCCCCCCTTTCCACACTGCCACTGTGATCCAAAGGAAAGGTAAGGAACCAATGCAGTTTGGCAACGGTAGTGTCGCAGGAGTTAATGGGTAGCACCGAATTTCAGCTTCACACCAACTTAGGTATTCCAGCTCCTGATTTATTTTCGAGTTTTACTCCCCTAGCCTTTCCTTGCAAGGCAGCAGAGGTTTTGTGTCGGACTTTCCCATTAAACTAACCCTAAACCCCAACCACCACTAATTAAAATAACAGTTTTATTACAAAATTTGTGGGTTCTGTTTTTTCTGGGTCACACTAATTTTCCGACCGATTTGCAAGTATAGCCGGAAAATCTATATGGTCAATTGTGAAGATGAAATTATATGTTTTCATTTGTATTTTCTTTAATTTTAATTACATTCTTATCTCATCTCAATTTGTCTAGTTAGTCTACCGTAAAGAGGAACAACTTCGATTGGAAATGATAAAGGATAGGCTATTAGTAATCTTCAAATACAGGATAATGTTTTTTATCCGCCTGTATAAAAGATAACTCCACTACTGTACATACTTATTATATATCAAAGACACGCTGAACTACAGACCCATTACTTGCATACTATTTCTCATGTTGTAGAATTTGGTAATAAATAATACCTAATCATCTCTTTTTAAATTGTGCAATATTTACATACTTCTTATATATCATAGATACGCTGAACTGCAGACCCATTACTTGCATACTATTTATTATGTTGTAGAGTTTGGTAATAAATAATACCTTATCATTAACATACTTCTTATATATCAAAGACACGCTGAACTGCAGACCCATTACTTGCATACTGTTTCTTATGTTTTAGAGTTTGGTAATGAATAATATCTAATCATCTCTTTTCAAATTGTGCAATATTTACATACTTCTTATATATCATAGACACGCTGAACCGCAGACACATTAGTCATCGGGTTGGCCTAAAGACGGTATCAGCCATAAAGCGAAGGAGTCTATCCCCTTTTCACTAGCGCTAGATCTAGGAGATTGTTTTTTCGTCTGGGGTGGAGCGCAACACCTACCATCAGCTCCTTACATTACCGCACAGATCCCTCTGCTACTCATACGCTGAGTTGGCGAGACCGGTATCGAACTAGGAACCTTGTGGTTTCTAGCCGAACGCTCTACCCACTGAGCTAACCCGGCCCTTGCATACTATTTCTTATGTTGTAGAGTTTGGTAATGAATAATACCTAATCATCCCTTTTTAAAAATGTGTAATGAATGAAATCATTCAAAGCTACATTCAAAACCAATGCAATACCGTAAGTTTGTCTAGACCTTCATGTAGCTTGCCGTGTTTACTGGGATATTCCAAAACCATAGCACTGATACACAATAGCATTACTAATATAATTATTACGTATGCAATTGAATAAGCATGATTGGAAAGCGTAATTTACATTTTTAAATAAAGAAAATCACACGACATCGTATCGAACGTTCGAAACAAAGGGATACTGTTTACATTGTCGACATATATTCGCTTTTCAGTTCATTGTTATCTAATGAATTAAACAATGTGCTGGAATACAACATCTGTGCGTACCATATAATATAAACAATCCTAGGTTAATATTTCAAAAACATAGGCCACTGTATCTATGACACGGTTTAATTCACCTTAATTGACCTATCGAATTGCCACACAGCGTAGTGCTTAAACAAAGGGTTTTATTTGAGGTAATGACATTTTTACATAACTTTGTTTACTATTCCTAACATTTGTACATATCATATGCACAGGTGGTATAAATAGGAAACATTGTAATAAAACTTTATTATCTTTTCATTTTTTGTTACAGAATGACAATAGATAATACCTAATAATATATGTTTTGATTATATAATGTTCTATTGGAAAAGTTAAATCAATACAGAAACTCTGCAACAAAAATATGACGAAGTTCAAAAGATGCGTGTGTATGTTGTAGTGGGCTCCACATATGCTTCTTAGTCGATTATATATACTAGCAAATATATACACCCTCCGGGTGCAAGTATTTAAGTTTTAATATAATAAAATATCATGTTAAATTAGAAAGGCTAATAAAACTAAATAAGAATGCAGGCAAAAAGATTTGGAACAAAGGGGGTATTATCGAAAAATAGAACAGCTTTGAAACTAACTCTTCCATCATTTCCATTACTCCCGTCTTTCATTGGTAAATTTTCCTAATTTAACTCTTTACTTAAAATAGGAAGTAAAGGATAATATTACAGTTATTTCTTCTTCTTGATGAATTTCTTTTAAGATTTATCCCAGAGATTTTTGCTCATATTCAATAAAATAAAACCAAACAATTAGAAATCAATAATACTTAGCATATATTTATTAAAATCAATTTTTTAAGATCAATATGCAAATTAGCCTTCCCATTCACACTGTAAACCACTATTTTGTAGTATATATAAATACAATTGCGTATTATTAGTATGTAGATATGGTCAACAGTCTTAATAATGTAAAACAATTTTATTATTCATTGAGGTTTAAATAAAAATAAAATCATGGAGAATGTGATGTAAATAACTAAGGGAACTGTGAATTGAGTAGTAATATAGTTTCGGTTACAGACAAACACACAATCTCCATTATAATAAGATTATATATATATATATATATATATATAATAATGTATATTATTTGGGATTTAGTATGAAGCATTAGGTGTGGAATATAAGAAACTCAGTTTTTGAATGTTAAGTTTCGTTTTATTTCGTAAATATTTCGGGGATGTTATTCCCCTTCTTCATTACGAATAGAATCATCAACTTATCAATTCTTATATTTCACACTTAATGCTTCATATTAAATCCCAAATAATATATATATATATATATTTACACTGACACACACACACATATATGTTGTGTTAAACTCTACTGACGATTCTTGTCGGACGAGTTTTTGTTCGATCCTTTCTAACTGTCTGGCCATCTTTTTAAAGTCAGGGTGGAACTGGTATAGCAATCCACCAAGGGTTTCTTTGCGAGCGCTTTTGGCATGTCTAGCTGCCATCTTCATGTGTGATGTAATGTTTCAGGTATTTCGTTTTTAAAAAGGAAAGTTAGAAAGGATTGAACAAAAACTCGTCCGACAAGAATCGTCAGTAGAGTTTAACGCATGTTTAAAAGAATAAATGCTGCTTAAATGCTGCTTAAATACACTGATTATATATATATATATATATATATATATATATATATATATATATATATATATATATATATAATATATATCCTAATGAGTCAGATATACCAGCTAATAGTTTCTCTTACTCATCAGGGCAAGAAACTGACTAAAAAGACTTTGAGCAACTGTACTTTTATCACTAAAACTAATCCTGCCGTGGTCCAAAAACGAAACAATGAAAATGCTCGGAGCATATTTCGACCTTCGGAAGGCCATCGAGCACACTGACGAAAACGTAATGCTGAAAATAAAAATGATAATGATACTCGTCCAGAGTCGATAACAATACTGTTTCATTCCCGGTTCCAGATCAACTACATTGTTGCAACAGTCTCAAAATCATATTCGAATGTCTGTCCTATTTTACCTTGGTACGAAAGTTTCTATATTACCTTGATGCAAAGGTCCTATATTACCATAGTACAAAAGTTCTTATATTACCTTGATGCAAAGTTCCTATATTACCATAGTACAAAAGTTTCTATATTACCTTGATGCAAAGGCCCTATATTACATTGATGCAAAGGTCCTATAATACCGTAGTACAAAAGTTCCTACATTAGTCTAAAAAAATATCCTATATTATACAGATGTTCCAACAATACCTTGAAACAAATGTTTCTATATTTCCTTGATATAAAAGTTCCTATATTATCTTGATACGAACATTATGATAAAAAGCCACTTTATTAGCCTAATACAAAGTTCTTATATAACCTAGATACAAAATTTCCAAAAAATAACTTGATACAGATGTTCCTAAATTTAAGTGTACATAAAAAAACACCCAATAAACATACGACAACTTTGAGATATCTGTAAAGCTGTTTAAACCAAAAAAAGTTCCCGGGTCTGATAAGAGATACCCGAAGAAGGCCGGAGGGTACATCGGCCGAAACGTTGTACAGAAAACTTTGAAGATGAGGACAATAGTCCGAATAATACAAAAATTACTTCCTGTTTAATTTTATTATTTCTTTTAGTAATAAAGAAGATTTAAAAGTTGTGTGTAACAGCCAAGTTTGCTCTCCTTTATCTTTTCACTCCTTTTCCTTCTATTACTCTCCTTTTCATTTTCTCTCTATTACTCTTCTTTTCTTTTTATATTATATATTCAAGTTTCTATATTACCTTGATACAAAAGTTCAAATGATACATTGATACAAAAATTAGACCGTCCATATCATCCAAGATGAAATGCAAAAATTTAAATCCTAATTATCTGGTGTTACCTATCCGCCATTTTCTTATCTCTTATAAGTGTTGTCACCTCTGCTAAAAACAATGAACCATTCAGTTTTTATTATAAGAAAAGAAAATGACATGCTACACAGAAACAATATAAGAAAAAAATAAAATAGGGGAAATAGAGAGAGGGGGTGAGCACCCGGAAGTGATGAAGCTAATATGTTCCAATCGAAAATAATAAAAAGATGAAAAGTAAAGAAAGAAAAAAAAGAATGAGAGCGAGTTAAGTCAGAATTATAATTTTCTTACGTGTTGAAGTATTTTTGAAATCGCTTTTAAGTAAACATATCAAACGTTACAATAAATAAGTTATCATACTGTGGTATATCCACAGTTCCTGTTAGTAGTTATAATTACTGATTACCTTTTGGGAGAACCATTGAGAATTACTTTGTTGGTTGCGGTTTAAAAGAAAACTAGAAACATATAGCTGATGTGTCACAACGATTTGTGTCCGAAATTCTCCTCTTGGGATGTTTTCAATACAAAACGAGCAAGTCGCATAAGGCTTGCAATAAATAGATATTTATTTCTAGAATCTAAAAATATAACATTTTAAACTTAACATCAGGCTTTTCACATTTTAAATGAATTTTATATACTCATTTTTCATAGCAAAAATACTAAATTAAAGTTTTGAAATAAAATAACTAATGCATTATAAAATTCATTAATTGATAAATCAATACTGAAAATTTCATTAAAATCGGATAATTACCTGATTTTTTGGTAATTTTTTTTTGCAATCGCGAATGTTACATAAAAATTTTAATCAAGCGCGTAAAACCATTGAAAAATAGACAGAATGGCGGATCATGTCGAAATTGACCAAAACAAATAGTTTTAAATCTATTAAAAATAAACTGCATATGTAATGATATTTTTTCCCTTTTTTAATGATGGTTATTATGTTACTACTTATCGATTTAGACAAAGTTTGACCTTAAATAATAGATTTCAGATATTAAAAAAAAAATCAAGGAGTAAGAATAAATTATATTCTAATTGTTATTCGAATTACTCGTAGTTTTAAATATATACAAAGAAAAGTTGAAGGTTTATGGGATGATAGTGAAGACAGATAAAGAGACTCCTTTATTTATTTATTTTTTTTTTGAATAGCAAAATGTAAATGAAAATCTGCATATGACAGTGTTTTAAAAACGATATTTTTTTCATCTAATTACTGAAGGAAACAATTATTATGCAACTGAATGACCATTGCTGTTCAAGTTATTTTATTTATTTATTTACTGTCAATGATATCATTTATGAAATCAGGAAATTATATATATATATATATATATATATGTCTGCGATACTTAAGAATAAAGTGTGTAGGTCTGTGTAATTAAAGTAAAAATCTGAATACATAGACACAAAAGTTTGAAAATACATCCAATAACTTATATACATATATATATATATACACACACACTCAGTCACACACACACACATATATATATACATAAAGGGAGATAGACAAACAGAAAGAAAGAAGGAAGTGATGAAGATATATATATATATAAGAGAGAGAGAGAGAGAGAGAGAGAGAGAGAGAGAGAGAGAGAGAGAGAGAGAGAGAGAAACAGAATGAAGTGATGAGGATTATATATATATATATATATATATATATATATAACCATTGGTAGTAATATTGTTCCCAAATAAATGAATAAAAGCTAAAACTTTTATTTGTCACTTCAACTATATATATATATATATATATATATATATATATATATATATATATATATATAGAGAGAGAGAGAGAGAGAGAGAGAGAGAGAGACCGAGAGGGAGAGGGTGTGATGATGAATCAAACACACTCACTGAAACTCGCATACATACACGGTCTCTCTCTCTCTCTCATATATATATATATATATATATATATATATATATATATATAATAGGAGGTGAGAAACAATGACACACACTCAAGAAATAAAAGGATACTGATAGAGATATAGAATAGATATATAAACAAAGAGATAGCTATAATGTGTAAATCAATAGAAATATTAAATATGAAGAGAAGATAACAAAACCAAAACATAAAATTCATAACACACGATAACAAATAATTGAATTGACTTCAAAGAAATTTAATAATTTATACATAAAAGAATCTTTTATTCGTCCGGTGGGTTTTCATTTTTTTCTTTTCGTTTTTTGAGTCTCAAAATGTTTTTGGTTGTGAGCATTTTTAGTCATTTTCCGGTTTTTTGTTTTTTTCTTTTGCTTCTTTATTTTTTTTTTTTGTCATTGGATTACGATTTTTCCGACAAACAAAAAAACAAAATAAAACGTGATAAAAAATGTTATTTACTTTGTCTTTCAATAAATAAAAATGATCCAGTAGATATGATTTTCTTTTTCGTTTCTTTTTTTTTTTTTTCCGATGTGAGATTTTGCAATGAGAAATTGTTAAAGAAAAATGTTTTTTTTTTCCTTTTTTAAAATCAAAAAAAAAAGAAGGTATTTTTATGACAATTAATAAACAAAAAGGATTTGAAATGTTCTCTGATGGATAACCATAATACTGTGATTAAGATTAATTAATAATAATAATAAATTATTATTATTATTATACTTTAAGTGATATATACGTTTAGTACCCCGTTGCACACTCCATTCTTACAATTAGCAGTTAAATAAGTCTGTATACACATTGGTATACTTGTGTTATTTTTGTACATTCCAAGTAAATAGTCTTTAGATACAGATGTATCAAGCAAACCCGAGTATCACCAATGTCCTTGTACACGTGTTTGGACTCACAAGAACGCGAGTATTGTCTCGTGTGTGTGTGTGTGTGTGTGGTATGGGCTGCTGTTAGTGTCATTTAGTAAATAAACATTCACGTATTCCGGTCTCATGTCAATATTGCACGTGCTCGAATCAATATTTAGACAAGGTTTAATTCCTTCATTTTTTTCTTCTTCTACACAACATACCTGTTATGCACACATAAAAGTCAATTTTGTTTTTTTGTTTTTTGTTTAAGTCAAGTGAGATGTTAGTTTGAGATTTTTTTTTGCGTGATTGCAAGGTCCATTCACTGTGTGTGCGTGTACATTTAGTCGGTCTTAGTTGGGCACAAGGTCAATGATATTGAGTCAATATATTATCAGTGAGGGGGTTGCCGGCATTCAAAATTTGAAAAAAAAAAATCAGTTTACATCAGGCACAAGGTAATTTATATTGAGTGAGGAGGCTGATAACATTCAAAATTCTGTTTTCTGTTTTTTTCCTTTTCTCAATCAATCCGCAGCTGCCACACACACACACACACACACACACACACACAATATAAGTTGAAAAATGGAAGTGAATCCGAAAATATGTTGAACAGATAAATAAATAAAGGAAAGAAAATGTGGAATGGATTAAAATGGTTTAATGAAATGCCTACACGTGTTTCGGCCGAGAGTTTGTCCTTTTATGCATTGGATTCTATTTGTTCCTATTTTGAATATAAAATAAAATAATAATAATAGAAAAATATACATTTCTTTTAGTATACAGAGAAATGGATTTCATCAGGGAAAGATGTTTGATATTTGAAGTTAAATACTTGTATAGTTCAATAGTGTCATAATTGTATATCTTTATATTATTATTATTACTAGTAAATATCTGCACCCTCCGGGTGCAAGTATTCAAGTTTTAATATAATAAAATATCATATTAAATTAGAAAGGCTAATGAAACTGAATAAAAATGCAGATTTGGAACAGAGGGGGTATGATTGAAAAATAGAACAACATTGAAACTAACTCTTCGATCATTTTCCATTACTCCCATCTTTCATTGGTAAATTTTCCTAATTTAACTATTTAGTGAAAATAGGAAGTAAAGAATAAATTTACAGTTATTTCTTCTTGTTAATGGATTTCTTTTAAGATTTATCCCCGAGATTTTTGCTCACATTCATTAAGATAAAACCAAAAACTTAGAAATCAATAATAATAAGCACATGTTTATTAAAATCATTTTTTAAATATCAATATGCAAATTAGCTTTCCCATTAACACTGTAAACCGCTATTTTGTTGTATATATAAATATAATTGCACATTGTTAGTATGTAGATATGGTCACAGTATTAATAATGTAAAAACAATTTTATTAATAATTGAGGTTAAAATAAAAATAAAATCATAGAGAATGTGACGTAAATAACTAAGGGAATTGTGACTCGAACAGTAATATAGTTTCGGTTACAGACAAACAAACACACAATCTCCATTATAATAAGATTATTTTATATTTGAAATAGTAATACATAGAATTCAATGTATACAAGGACAAACTCTCGGACGAAACACGAGTAGGCATTTCATTAAAACATTTTATCTATTCAACATTTTCTTTCCTTTATTTATTCATCTTTTCAACATTATATATATATATATATATATATATATATATATATATATTATGGTAGGGGGCAAACAAAGGAAACCACTTTTGAGTGAATTTGAATAAATATATAATTTGGATAAAAGCGATTTTACTAACGCTTAAGCTCCATTAAAAATATATCCAACGTTTTAAGAAAGTTTACAGATATTTTTAAGGATTTTCCTGGGTATTTATCCATCTCAGATTATCTTGGTCTATTTTGCTTTTACGTTAATCGGCAGGATTTCATCTCTTTCTGGATGATTCAAAACAAAATATCATCATTTGGAAAATCATATATTCTCAAGAAGGTGAATACATTTCTTATCAGGGATTAGCTTTCCAACGAATATTCATGTCTAGTTCATCGTTTTGAAAGTTAGTATTGTATAAACAGCTTCCTTCTTTAGAACTCTTCCTAGTCTTTCTTCTAAAATCCAAACCTTCTTATCTGTATGTTGATATGGGATGGAGATATGAATGATAACAAAAAATAAAAATAAAATAAAAATAAAATAAAATGAATTTTAAAAAAATGGAATTCCTCAAAAAGCATTCGTGTCTTAGCTGATTCTGTCAACGTCTTTGTGAATAAGAGAGTCCGGTCCTCGTCTGTCAGCTTGATAGTCAGGGTTCGAATCACGCATGGGGCGGTCTTTCTATCTATAGCTCTACTGATGAAGCCTAATAGGCCGAAATGTACATACCTAGATTGATTTTTTTCGATTTGTATAGCCTTACATTTGAATAGGTATTCCCGCCTAATTAATTAATTATTAATTAATTAACTTTCAAAATTAGATACGACTTCAATTAAGCACATATTCCCCCAATATATATATATATATATATATATATATATATATATATGAAAAATAGATGGAAATTAATCCGACAGAATGAAATTTAACATTTTGAAAAAACATATGGTGTTTGTTATGTAAATGCTGAAGACCAACTTATCGATTTGGTCGAAACAGATCTGTCAGCATTTACATAACAAACATCATATGTTTTTTCAAAATGTTAAATTTCATTATATATATATATATATATATATATATATATATAAAGAAGTGACTAATCAAGGCAATCAGGAATTGGATTGATTCAGGTTAAAGTTCTACAATTTTGTAACAGTAGCATGTCCCATTACCAAATATTTTGACAAAAGGTGTCGTCACTGGGATGCCACAATGGAAAAATTACTGTAGAGTGGTTGAGGTCGATTCACATTCATGTGTGTGTGTGTATGCCTTAGTGAGAGTGCGTATAGACATTTACGAAATAATAACTTAATGACATTATTCTCCTACACCATCCACATATTCCTAAGTATTAACAACAAAATCTGCTATCTCTATTGTCATATATATATATATATATATATATATATATATACTAGCAAATATATGCACCCCCGGGTGCAAGTATTTAAGTTTTAATGTAATGAAATATCGTATTAAATTAGAAAGTCTAATAAGAAGGCAGATAAAAAGATATGTAACAGAGTGGGGGTATAATAGAAAAATAGAAATGAAACTTACTCTTCCATCACTCCCGTCTTTCATTTCTGAATTTTACTTA
>CM042172.1:69881888-69894388 GCA_023376005.1 Doryteuthis pealeii | reverse complement strand
AAAAGCATCTACTTATGAATTGCAAGGTTCTATGTTCGATACCAGTCCTCTGCCAACTCAGTGCATGGGCAGCATAGCTTGGGTAATCCAATCTCTGCGGTAAAGAATTTGGAAGCTGACGGTAGGTGTGGCACCCCACCTAAGCAAAAACAATCTCGCTGGTCTAGTGCTAGTGAAAAGGGAATAGACTCCATTGATATTCGGCTGATACAGACAAAAAGAACATCAGCCACTTGAAGAATACTAATGTTTATACAATGCCTTTTACAATTGTTTTTATTTTATTTTAGAAATAATTTCATTTGAATTACATATCATAAACTTCACAGAGTCGAAACAGGCGCTTGTTAGCACAATATATACTATTGTTTTTCTTCATCTATACCTTAAACTGTCGGATTTGAATCCATTTTTTATACACTTACATATTTATATATATAAAAGGTATGTGTTTCATCACTGGATATATAACTGCAGGGTGCCCCCATAATACAGATATTTAAGTGTATATGTTCTGATTAAACTTTCTTTATAGTAATATTCGAAGACGAGCTCCTCGTCGATAATAGATTCCAGTTAATTGGGAAAATGGCCCAATAAAGCGGATTGGCATAAAAGTATTTGGGCCTTGTACAGAATCGCCCCTCTTATTAGAATATACATGAATTTTATTTAGTTTTTACTAAAAAGTATAAACAAAAGTAATACTTACATCTCCAATACAAATAAGATTAATTTTTCTTCATTTTCTTACTGAATACTTAAATCACAAAATTACGTGTTCAACTAGCTACAAGTTAAGCCATCAGCCATATCTATTTATCTTTTTTTTGTCTCCCAGCTACAAAATCGGTATATTTTGTTTTATGGCCGATGACCGATTCGTTATTCTATGACTTAACATTTAAGCTCCAAATAGTCAAATTTTCCACACACACATTATATATATATATATATATATATATATATATATTATATATATATATATATTGCGAAGAGTTTTGTTCATTGAAAAAAGTAAAGTTGGTATCAGTGCTAGAGCAGGGAGATTTCTTTGCGTCTAAGATGCAGCGCCACATCTATCATCAACTCCCCATTTTACCGCACATATGAAAGAAGTGCTATTCATATGCTGAATTATTGAGGTCCGATATCGAACCCGAAACCTTGTGGTTCCTTGGCGGATGCGCTACCAACTAAGCTAAACCATCATCAGGTAAGACTGACAGCACGGATTACCAAGATCTCTCTTTCGCGCGCGCCAGTTGTTCCAAATGGTCACTGCTCCTGGCTAGTCTTTCACACGGCATCCAGAATCTATACAAAGCAGATTATTGTACGTTTCTGTTGGCCAGTCTACACTGATGTGTCCACGTGTAGGTATCCACAGGAGAACGTCACTTATAAGTTCGTCCGTGTGTGTGTGTGTGTGTGTGTGTGTGTGTTTCGAAAGTTTGGTTCGGTTTGTTTTGTTTTACGGCATATCAACCTCAGTGGGTCATTCAATGCCGATAAAGTTTTGGAATAAAGTCATTCTTAATGGATACTCAATTTCTTTTTATAAACCCATTTGTCTAACCTACCCATAGATGGGACCCTAACAGATGCTACCACTCCGGGTCAGGTGGACCAGGGAGCAATGGGATGAAGGGGTGCTCCACATTCCCCAAACCTCCAAAACTGGAGCCTCGCCATCAGATAGAGTTTAAAGTCATTCCCAGGACATGTAGACTCTCAGCCACCGCCTTTTAGCACCCATTTGATAAAAAGGGGTTGGGGCTTGCCATAAGGGCAATAGGGTTGGGGCAATCATAGAGGTGCTAGGGCTTGATGTGGCCCAATTGGGAGAGTCTTCCCCATCCGTGAGGGGCAGTCGGGGCATTCTAACGTCCCAGCCGACAGGGCGGGTTTGTTTTGAAAGACAAAAATTAATCTCATAAGGATTGTGGATGTAAGTATTACATTCTGTTGGTTACATTTAAATTAAATTAAATTAATCTAGATATCTAAATAGTGGATATATTTTTATCGGCACTAAATACTTCATATAGATACTTACAAATTTAGTATATTTATTTATTTGGGGAACATCAACATATTTAGGGGTCATAAGCCAGTGTTTTTGTTTTGTTTTGTTTATTTTGTTTTATTACTTAAAATAAAAAAGGGCTATTAAACAAAAAACCAGAACAAATAAAGAACATTTTTGGGGAAAAATATTTAAAACATTCAAATTTTGTCATACTGTAGATTTAAGGACACATTAAATTATTAGTCATTTATTTTTTAAAGAATTTATTGAGTAGATTAATTGAAAATAAAAATATCGAAGTTTCTTAAATTATTCAGGGTGTCCACAAAGTCTTGAAATAGTTTTAAAATTGAACATTTAATAACTCACATTGTACAAATGATAAAATCTTTTCATAAAAAAAAACATATAAAAGTTCAACTCTTAAAGATTTAATACTAATGTATTTTTTAAAATTATTTAATTTCAACATGTCGGCCATCTTTATTGATATACTTTCAACTTGTAGCGGGACTTTATGGACACCCTATAGTATATGTACAAAACAAGCATAGAATATCTAGTGAAATTAAAGGACTGCCTTCATCACCTTCTTGCATAAAATAAAATCGCAATTCATATTTATATTTAGAGGTTTGAATAGTTTCATACTCTATTGTAAGAAGAGTAACACGAATCGACCGTCTCATACGACGTACGAAGTCCAGAATGCAAATGGCGGTGCCCACCAGTCATTAACTAGAGACTTACCGACGGCCTGCCACTAATATTTGCATAACACCACGAACGGTCACTCTAAGTTAACTATCAATAAAGGGAGGTTACTCTAACTTACCCACACACTATGATATATATTGTAGATATTACTTAACTTTGCAAGGATTGTAAAAAAAAAAATAAAAATAAAAAAAGTAGTTGAGGTTTTATTTAACATTTAGTTAATTAACGGCTTGATAGCACAACATTAATTAATTATAATAGATATACGAATTTATTTGATATCCCGTCATACATGTAAAATATACCATAACAATTTGGTACAGCCGTAGGGGATATTTGATAGGCAAAGGGTTAAATTTCAATTGAACTTAATGAGAAGAGGAAAAAAGAGAGAGAGAAGAGAGAGAAGAGAGAGAGAGAGAGAGAGAGAGAGAGATTAATCAAGATTATTGTACTTTTCACATATTGAACTATTTGGCAATAGCTCTTAAGTAAACATCAAAAGTTGTAATAAGTAAATTATCATAATGTGGTATATCCACAGGTCCTGCTAGTACTAATAATTAACACACAGAGAGAGAGAGAGAGAGAGAGAGAGAGAGAGAGAGAGAGAGAGAGAGAGAGAGAGAGAGAGAGAGAGAGAGTTTAATCAAGATTATTGTACTTTTCACATATTGAACTATTTGGCAATAGCTCTTAAGTAAACATATCAAAAGTTGTAATAAGTAAGTTATCATAATGTGGTATATCCACAGGTCCTGCTAGTACTAATAATTAAACAGAGAGAGAGAGAGAGAAAGAGAAAGAGAAAGAGAGAGAGAGAGTTTAATCAAGATTATTGTACTTTTCACATATTGAACTATTTCGCAATAGCTCTTAAGTAAACATATCAAACATTGTCATAATTAAATTATCATACTGTGGTATATCCACAGGTCCCACTAGTTAATAAAGAGCGATCAAAATGGCTCAAATATTGAATGATGGATGAATATCTCTAACGATTTCATCATCAAGGTATGTTGACAGCATGGATTCCTTTGACTCTCTCTTGCCACCTGTCCCTCTTGACCTTATGAAATTGACTGTGTATGGAGGTGTTGGCAATAATATATACAGGGTGTTTTTAATTTTTTTTAACGTTCCATTCTTTGAGTGTTTCTTCATAATATCATGATTTTAATGTTCCCACCAATTCACGATTCCTGTTCATATATTATTGGAAACTTCCTCAGGTGGTCGCTCTCTATAAACAGTTCTGCATTTCTAACAAAGATACTCCCATAGAAATTTCAACATTTCTTTTAATCGCCTGTGGTATATACGAATATTCTATGGATGGAGAACATGTGGAGACATTTGAATTACATCATATATATATATATAGTTTTGAAAAAAAAAACAACAATATTAAGTGAAAGATTGACTTACAGACAGCCGACGCTAAAACGTTTCGGTTTTAATAAAACCATCAACGAATCTTAACATAGTAATTGCGAATCATACGAAAAGAAATTGCTTGTTTTATAACAATTCATTTTCGTATGATTCACAATTACTATGTTAAGCCCCTTGATGGTTTTATTAAAACCGAAACGCTCTGCTGACGTTGATATGCGCAGCTATGAGTAAACATTAGGGCAGACTGGGCTCTTTAACTTTATTTAGCTAACCACTCTAAGATAAGGAAAACTCAGAATTGAAACCTCTTATATTCCGCTTAAAATTACCTTATATTGCGTCCTGCTCGTACGGAAGGGTTTGGTAAACACATACCCTTAAGAACACAATTCGTCTACGAAGGCAAGAGAACCCAGTTTTTCCTTTTATTTTACTCATAACTTTAGAGTTAAATAATGGTGTTAACAAAAATGAATAGAAAAATACTTTGCCAAAATTCGAACCTGTCTCTCATTATGTATTCTAATAACCAACACCCTTTCTTTAAAAAAATTCAGCACAGTCAATCCACACATGTATAAAGGGTAATTGTGTATATGTGCATGTCCGGAGGAAACTTCGAAAATAATTACAATTAATGACAAAGTAAATATATATACACATTAAATATCACCAATTCTTGGTTTTTGATAAAAAATAATAAATGTTTAAGTTATATTAGTGAAGATACTTTAAAAAAATATAAAATTTAAATGATAATAGCATATATTTTTTTGGCATTTAATATTTTAACTAGTAGAGATTTATTTTTTACTTCCAGAGTGACTGGATCAACGCAACGCCTTTTGTTTTTACAAAGGGATTTTTATGGGGTATACTACGTGGATTCAACTCACGATTCAATAATAATTGATTTGTGGGACGAATTTTTTTTTACCTCCCCCACTACACAGGCAACGCCGGGTAGCCGCTTCTAGTATATATATATATATATATATATATATATATATATATATAGTATATTAGGAAAAATGAAAAAAACACGTTTAAATTAATAGATCGAAACACAGCAGCGTTAATGGTGAGTTTATTGGCCGACGCTGCTGTGTTTCGATCTATTAATTAGATCATCTTCAGGGCATTTGTTGGTATATGGAAGGTGATAAGAAATTATTTATCATAGAATAACGAGAAAAGCGAGTGGTAGTTAGTGTTATTCAGTCTGTTTAAAAAATTTTTGAGGTTTGAAAAAATGGACGGTTTTGAAATATGACGTCAAATATTCTATTTTACGGCGTGGGTATGAGACGGTGTATGTGTGTGTATCGAAAGGAAACATTGTGCATTTTTTAGGTGTGTGGTTGTGTGTCAGGATGTTATGATCAGGAAACAATTTTTAGTGTCAATATGGCATTTCGGTATTGACACTAAAAATTGTTTCCTCATCAAAACATCCTGTGTTTGTTATATTTTTAAAATATTACTTCTCATATTGTCGGATTAATTTCCTCATCGTATTTCCATATATATATATATATATATATATATATATTATATATATATATTTATTTTTTTCTCTCCTTTAAGACATCGAACTCGAATCGTATAGACATCATTAGTGATTTACTTTTTTTTTTAAGAATGTGTTACTAATTGAGCAACGGTATATTTATGGGAATTTTTGGAAAAAAGGTGGTAATTATTTAGACGACAATAACAAGTAGTTTAGGGAGACGTCCATAAAATGTAGAATATAAAAGGTGATACAATGTTTTCTTTGAATGTATGAGTGTTCGAAACCTTAGGCCCTTTATTTGGGGGGGGATCTTAAATTATTTCAACACGAACCGGACAATGTGCACCAAATGATCGGAAAGAATGTCCGAAAGATTTGCACAATGCATTTCGGAATGTGTTTGTTTGAGGGAAGAGGGATAACAATTAAAAAAATGAATATACTTGTTTCCCCAGAGAGAGAGAGAGAGAGAGAGAGAGAGAGAGAGAGAGAGAGAGAGAGAGAGAGAGGTGGGGGTGACAATGAAAATAACTCTGAAGAAATAGAGAGTGAGAGAGGGGGGAACAAAGACAGAAAACCTGAGAGAGAAATAGACAGAGACAGAGATACACGCGGGAGAGAGAGAGAGAGAGAGAGAGAGAGAGAGAGAGAGAGAGAGAGAGAGAGAGAGAGAGAGAGAGAGAGACAGACACAGACAGAGAGGCAGATTGAAAAAGGGATATCGACTGAGAGGGGAAGAGAGACAGACAGACAGACAGAGAGAGAGAGAGAGACAGACAGACAAATTGAAAAGGGGATATCGAATGAGAGGGGAAGAGAGAGAGAGACAGACAGACAGACAGACAGACACAGAGAGGGGGGGAGAGAGGAGTGGTATACAAAAATAAAGAATGGGAAAGAGAGGTGGGTTATGTACGAGAAGAGAGAGACACACACAGAGACAGAGAGACTGAGTGAAAAAAGGGATATCCACTGAAAGGGAAAGAGACGAATAGACAGACTGATGAGTTGTACATACAATAAGAGAGAGTAAAAGAAAGAATTTATATATATATATATATATATATATATATATATATATATATATAGAGAGAGAGAGAGAGAGAGAGAGAGAGAGAGAGAGAGAGAGAGAGAGAGAGAGAGTTGTATATGGTAGCAATTATAGTTCACTTGTTTGTCGTCTGTGATTAACCATATGTTGAGACAAGTCAGATGTCAATGTATGTCAAAAGATGTTAAGAGACAGTTTTTACATACACACACACACACACACACACATATATATATATATATTTGTGTGTGGGGGGTGCTTATGTGTATGTGCGTGTTTTGAATATGATACTAAACTGCACCCGTTTGTGAAGACCCAATTATAGAACTCTGATGAATGTGAAGTCATCGCTGTGCTACTATTACTCCCAGGACCACTCGGAACTGAAGTGGTAGTATCTGGAAGGCTCCCAACTGTGCGGCAAATACAGTTGTTTGAAAACTAATATATATATATATATATAAAAATATACATATATATATAATACACATATATATATAATACTAATCTTATTAGTAAACTCTTGCGTTAAGAAAAAAAAAAAGGGCAAATATTTTGTTAGTAAAAATATACTACCAAACTTCACCTGGGATTAAAAAAAAATGAAAAAAAAAAAGAAAGACTAAGAGGGTCATACCGAAAATAATAAATTAACACTATAACATTTGACCCCCCCCAAAAAAAAAAGAAATTATATATAAAAAAATGTATATAAACCTCTAGGCTTGTCTAAAACTAAAATGTCAAAAGTGCTCGATACCAAAGTAGAGCAAATAATAAACTTAAACATATTGAGTCAGATATACCTACTAATAGTTTCGCATAGTAGATCATCAGGGCAAGAATCTAACTAAGCGAAACTATTAGTAGGTATATCCGACTCATTAGTTTTAACTTATATATATATGGATAGGAGGAGTGGAATAAATCCGACAGAATGTGGTAAAGAATAGAGGGAAAATGTGGACAAAGAACAACTCAAACCAGCAGATGTAGGAGATATATTTCGTCGCGCATTGAGTGTTTTTTTATTTGAAACATTTGT
The DNA here is from genome assembly GCA_023376005.1 of Doryteuthis pealeii. Classification (NCBI taxonomy): domain Eukaryota; kingdom Metazoa; phylum Mollusca; class Cephalopoda; order Myopsida; family Loliginidae; genus Doryteuthis; species Doryteuthis pealeii. The sequence goes on along the minus strand of CM042172.1, from coordinate 69,886,623 downwards.
TTGAGTTGTTCTTTGTCCACATTTCTCACTATTCTTTACTACACGCACACTCTCTCTCTCTCACACACACACAAATATATATATATATATATATATATGAATTTAATATTTTTAGAAAAAACAAATGATGTTATTAGTTTGCTTTTAATAAAGCGGTCTTCATCAAGAGCAACATATAAAGGAAAGACGGAATAAATAACCGTTAGATAGGAGGGGTACTAACGAACGCTGGTGTTCGATGCTGGAATTTTTTTTTTAAAGGTCGAAACAGATTCTGTCAACAAACTAATAACAACATTGGTTTTTTCTAAAAAATATTAAATTCATACCGTCGGATTCCCCCCTTCATATATATATATATATATATATATATGGGGTCAACATTTAAAACATTTGATAAATCCCCTTATTTATAGGCTGTGAAAAGTAAACGAATCACTTTACAGTTTACTTTCGACATATTCCCATATTTTATATTTATGCCGAGTTTAATGTGTTTTTGAACTTTAGGCAACACAGCTTTTTTTTTTTTGGCTATTTAATTAAAGTATAATATTATTCAATATAGCGACACATGTCCTAAAATGAAAACATTACAATTTACTAATAGATTAAACAGTGATCGCGTTTGTTGCGTAATGTTTATTTGTCGTAGGGAAATGGTCATGACGAACCGGGTTCCAATCCTGGACGTTGCTCTTTACTTTTCACATAGCGCCAATACCTCTTGGAAAGGTATGGATCATTTTATATTCCATCCGGTTATAGATAAATAGTAGAGCAGACTCGATTTTTCAACCTTTGTAAGGCAACCCGTCTAGGAGAAGGGAAAGGAAAAGCCTGAATTCAAACTTATGCTGTTCACACAGCGCTGATACCTCTTGGAAAGGTATGGATCCTTTTATAACTACATAACTACCCATGTCTTAAATACATATATATATATATATATATATATATTACTTTAAAAAAATTCACGTTCCATGTTTTCTCAATCACTCATACTTATACAGACATATGTATGTAGTATAGTAAGAAAAATGAAAAAAAAAACACAGGTTTAAATGGGTTAAGTGGTAAGTTTATTGGCCGACGCTGCAGCGTTTCGATCTATTAATTAGATCATCTTTAGGACATTTGTTGTATATATGTATATATTATCACTGTCTGATAAATTATTAAATACTTGAAATCTTACATAACTACCCACGTCTTCAATATATATATATATATATATATATATATATGTGTGTGTGTGTGTACATACAAACACACACATGTGTGTGAGTGTATATTTATCATTTTATGCACAGTAAAAAAAAAGTTTAACGGTGAGCTGCGCGAATGTGGCTTTTAGTTGAAAAAATTACCTGTGTATATTTTTTTTTTAGGAACAGATGCTCTCTCTCTCACACGTAAAAACACATCGTTTGTGTATTTACTTCTCATACTGTCGTGTAGAAAAAGTCACTATAAGAGAAATTATACCTACTTCTAAACAAAACGAAAAATCTAAGAAAGTCCGGTTGGTGTAGGGGTTACGGTCCTCGCCTGTCAGCTTGACAGTCAGGGTTCGAGTCACGCACAAGGCGGTCTTCCTATCTATAGCTCTGCTGATGATAATAGGCCGAAATGTACATACAGAGATTGATTTTTCTCGATTTGTTTAGCCTTACATTTAAATAGGTATGCCCACCTAATTAATTAATTAACTTTCAAAATTAGGTACGACTTCAATTAAGCACATATTCTCCCAAAAAATGTCGGCTAAATAAAAAGCCATTTCAAAACACATTGTGTATTTACTTCTCATATATATATATATATATATATATATATATATATATAAATACGAAAGATTTTCAAACATATCTATTTTACCCATAGATGGGACCCAAACCACCACCCGGGTCAAAGTGAACCATGTAGTAATAACAATGAAGACGTACTCCACAATCCACAGAAATCCAGGCCGTATAAATATTTATGAATCAATTTGGATGCTGTTAATTAACCACATGATTACACGCAATGATATTTACATATCATCACTCCTAATGATATATCATATAATGATATTCATAGTAAATAGCTCAGTCGGAAGTGTGTTCGGCTAGAAACCGCAAGGTTCTTAGATCGATACCGGCCCTCATTGGTTTTGAATGTAGCTTTGAATGATTTCATTCATTACACATTTTTAAAAAGGGATGATTAGGTATTATTCATTACCAAATTCTACAATATAAAAAATAGTATGCAAGGGCCGGGTTAGCTCAGTCGGTAGAGAGTTCGGCTAGAAACCACAAGGTTCTTAGATCGATACCGGCCCTCGCCAACTCAGCGTATGAGTAGCACAGGGATCTGTGCGGTAAAGTAAGGAGCTGATGGTAGTGTGGCGCTCCACCTCAGACGCAAAAACAATCTCCTTGGTCTAGCGCTAGTGAAAAGGGGATAGACTCTCTCGGTGATTGGCTGATACCGACATTAGGCCGCCCCGACGACTTTTCTTTTCTTTTTTTAAATTCTTATTTGTTGAAAAATGTACCAAAAAACAAAACAAAAACACTAAAACGATTTGCTCGATATAGAATAGATTGTTATCTGTATAATTTCTTTGAAATAAAATTTGTGTAATAATACCCTTGGGAAAGGTATTCTTACTCTCCCTCCAGCTATGTGTAATAATTTAGAGAAGTCTTGTAAAAGAAATGTCTTCAATCTTTCGGTTGTCTGCAAATAGCTTAGAAGTTTCAGATATTTCCAAATACAATTCGACACACACACACACACACACACACACACATATATATATATATATATATGTGTAAGTATGAGTTCAATTTAATTATATACCACTAATTTCCACTCACACAAAATATATACACACCCACACAAAAATACGCACACATTGAGAGATGATTGAAAGAAGATTGGAAAAGCATGTGTCCCATTTTACTCTCATCAAGTTAACTCTTTGCCTACTTTAAACCGCTCATAGCATCTCTCCCACCGCTGTGATCCTACCGTAAACTGCTGACAGATGCTCTCGCATGTTTCACTCGTTTACACTGGTACTTGATCCTTTTGCAATAGGGAACTAGTTGAATGATAACAAATAGTTTTAAAAATACCAAGAACATTTGGTACAGCTATAGGGGAAATTAATATACTTATATTTGCAGTCGTTAAGCTAGATGAAAGATGGACGTAAATGCCATGGTTTGTGGTTAAACCCACGATTAGTTGGGATAGCGGACACATTTATTTTCCTGCAATTACACCACGTGACCATCATCAGGTTGTCAGTATTGTAAATAGGATAGATTCCTGGTTTCAGCATTTAAGGTTAGAGCTCAGTTTGTAGAGAATCTGCTTAGGAACCACAAAATTCATAGTTTGATACCGACACTCACCAACTCAGCACATGAGTAGCATAGCTCGGATCTGTGCGGTAATTTCGTACTACAGCGAAAACGCCTCGGTGGCTATTGATCAATGATACATACATATATATGGCATTATAAAATTATCGTATCTCTGTCACATTAAAACCGTTTTAAAGTTTCCAAAGCTATCTATATAATATATATATATATATATATATATAATATATATATATATAATATATACACACAGTTGTGATTGATAAAAAAAAAAACCTTTGCAGTGTTAATAGATAAAATACAGAAAAACATCCCAGTATAATTCATGATGGGACATTTAATGAGTTCTGGTCGAAATAAATTTATAATAGCCAAATGACGGTTAGATAAGGTTTTCTTTCTTATTAAAAGTATATATATATATATATATATATATATATATATATATATATATATGTTGGTAGATCCTTGCGGAGAGAAACCCAGCAGAAAGTTTGATTGTAAAAATATACTAACCAACATCAACCAGGAAGAAAAAATTTTTGAAAAAAAAGAAAGGACCAAGATATTCGTACCAACAAAAAAATAATCTATTGGTACAGTATTTGGCCAAAAGAAAAAACAATTTATATGTATATATATGTTTATAAGAGATATATATATATATATATATATTCATATAACCGCTAGGAGAAAGCTAAATGTAAAAAGTGCTCGATACCTAAGTAGAGCCAAATAATAAAGTCAGATTTTAGCTCTGAAGAGCTTTATGCGAAACTAATAGTAGGTTAGTCTGACTCATTAGATTATCTTTATTATATATATATATATATATATATATATATATATATATATAGCAAACTTATTGGTAAACCCTTTACTTTTTTCTCCCTGATGGCCTACTAAGCGAAACTGTTAGTATGTATATATTATATACACAGTAATACATATATATAGGCTTATCTTTTCAGATATGTATTGTTAAACCTAATGAGTCAGATATACATACTAACAGTTTCGCTTTAATCTCAGTTTCTCACGTACGTATGCAATAAACAAATGCTACCAACAAATTACCTATTATATTCCTCATTAGACTGTAATCGTGTGTACCTAAATTCAATGTCAATTGTGAAAAAAAAAAACATTTACAAAATCTTGCACATTTCCTAATTGGAATTAGCATCTGAGAGTAGCACAACAATTCTGACATTTTTTTTCTTCGTAATTAATTCTTAATCGACAAACACAAGAATGTGATTGATCTTGTTAATATTTCGATGTTTATTAACATCATCGTCATTGAAATAGTAATGTAATCAAACAATGATTCAGTGGAAATCAAATACTGA
>CM042172.1:69861888-69871888 GCA_023376005.1 Doryteuthis pealeii | reverse complement strand
AATACCGGCTATAGGTTAAATAGTACCAGTACTCTTCTTCTACAAGGATGGTTTTGGCATTAGATAACACATGAAAGTTGATATGCCATTAAAACAAATATCTAGAATGACCAATTTGACTTATAATAGAAGTGTGAATTACAAGTTTTGATAAGTTGCTCGGAATAATAATAATAATAATAATAATAATAATAATAATAATAATATAAAGAATCACTTCATTTTTATAAAGAAGCTGATTCGTTGTGCAGAATGGGCATGCCCCCTCCTAAAAATCACTCCCCCATCTGCAAGTGAAACGGATTCGAATAAACATGTGTATGAGAAAATAGGAATTTCAAATGACAAATCGAAAAAAATAAATAAATAAAATGCGGAAATGAATAAATTAGAATTTAAAAAAATAACAAAGTAAAAAAATTCCTAGGTGTGAAGTCAGGGGGCTCATAATCGCTCTAACTTTTAAAAAAATACAAATCTTTGATTATTTTGTGGTTGAATTCGTGAAATGAAATAAATCGGATACAAATAGAATAATAATTCGGCTAACTTCTGATTTAGGTCGGAAAATTAAAACGGAAAGTTTTTTGGTGGTCGCCAATGACAGTTTAATTACAGTCTATGAATTAACATTTTGCGAATTTGGTTACGGTTTTAGGGGATTAAGGTTGTTTTTAATTACGTATTGCTTAAAAAAAAAATAAACAACAAAAAAACCCAAATTACTATACATTTAATGTTGAAAAGTATTTTTTTTTAAACTAAGTTTAATTGAAATTATACATCGCAATACTAACATAAACAACTGTCCAATAATAGATTCAATAATTAATTTCAATGGTTAATTAAATGTATAGTAATTTGGGTTTTTTGTTGTTTATTTTTTTTAAGCAATACGTAATTAAAAACAACCTTAATCCCCTAAAACCGTAACCCAATTCGCAAAATGTTAATTCATAGACTGTAGTTAAACTGTTATTTGGGACCACCAAAAAACTCTGTTTTAATTTTCCGGCCTAAATCAGAAGTCAGCCAATAATTCTTTAATTTTTTCATATTCTTTTTACTGCATTTTTTTTTATTTTAAGGATTATCATATTTTTAAAACATTATTGTAGGCAGGCCCCGTGACGTAATGGCCAGCATGCTGGACAAAAACATCGTAGTAAGCGAGTTCGAATTCAAGTGACGCTATTACATTCCTTTTAGAACCAACACCCCTCGTCCCGCCAGCTATGGGTCAAATAGTACTATCACTCTTCTTCTACAAATAATACTTTGGTATTGAATAACCCATGAAGATTGATATGCCATTAAACAAATAAACCAAATAAAACTGTATCAGACCATTGAAATTAGATTTTCTATTTTTCTAATCATTAAAAACTGACTTAATTTTATTTTAAACCCCAGACTGACAGCCGCTGATGGCCGCAAGGATAAAGAACTTGGAAGACGAAAATTCTGTTGGGTTTCGATCCCGGCTAGAGGTAGCTGTTAAAAAGTCGAGCCGAACTGATGAAAAGTAAACTTCGAAACACGTGTCTGTGGATGACTGATTATATATATATATATATATATATATATATATATATATATATATATATATATATATATATATATGTGTGTGTGTGTGTGTGTGTGTGTGTGTTATTCAAAATTATTGTGTAAAGTGGGGATCACATAAAAAACGAAAACAGAAAGAGTAACAAAAAAAGTTAACACAAATCAATAAAATTCCCCATCGTGTAGTAACAAAGTTCACGTCTGTATTATCATAAATAACTTCTAACCATGACCCCAGAGACTTAATACTAAACCGCCCCCTCTCAACACCCTAACGATGGGCCTAAGTCGGAGATTTTATACGCAAAAAAATAAATAAATAAAAATAAAATATATAAAAATTCAAAACAAACAAATAAAAAGATTAACAAAAAAACTGGAGTAATCTCTCGATCAGAATATCTTCATTTCATTTTTTAATTTCGTTAATTTTAATTTTATTTCTATCAGTTGAGTCTCGATAAATTTACAAATAAATCGATTTAAATCGTTGGTGAAATCAGGAATTGTGACCAAGGCAAAAGAAGACATGCTAGTCAAGAGAAATCGCGTTTGTGCAAGCGATTGGTAGTAATTTTTTGCTATTTGTACGGTATCAAGTAACTTTCACGAAGGATTTGCACATGTCCAAGACAGTCACAGAAGCGACACTCTCGCAATTTTCTTTCTATTTCTGTGACTACCCACACACACACACACACACATACATATATATATATATATATATATATATATATATGTACGTGTGTGTGTGTGTGTGTGTGTGTGTGTGAGAGTATGTCTGTGGGAGTGTGTGGGTCTAAGCGTGTGTGTGTGTGTTGTGCTGTTCTATAAAAGATTTTCAACGTGTATATATATATTATATATATATATATATATATATATATATATATATATATATATATATATATATATCAAGTTGAAAATTTGTGAAACTACATTATATATTGTTGAGTGTAGTGTATATGTAAGCACAGATGTATATGTTTATGTACAGGTATATACTTTGTGTATATGTATATATACACACACAATAAGTATATGAATTCTCATACATAATACACCCATATATATATATATATATATATGACATCTTATTTTAAACACACACACACATATATATATATATATATATAATATATATATATATATACACATTTTATATATGAATGTTTTAAACATTTTTATATATTGGCATTATCAGGATTTACTTTGCATATAGAAATGTGTGTATATATATATATATATATATATATATATATATATATATATATATATATATCGCACCTATGGTATTCTTTCTTTATCGGTTAATCTTAATCTGCCACTTATATACTGCCCGGTTTTATAAGAACACCCATCTGTCTAACAATGCATCTATCTTTTACGTATAAGAGCATAAGTATATTACTGCAGACGCGGAGGTAGCCCTATATATATATATATATATATATATATATATAAAGTTGAACCGGTGTGGAAGTACATTATATATTGGATGAAACACCTGCAAAGATAAGCAGTACTCTAAAAGAAAGATACCAGGCAGAAATAACGTATAAATATAACGGATTGATCGCTAAGATTTATTTTTAAATCACACATACAGAAAAAGACCTGCCACAAATACACGCACTTGCACAGAGAGCCATACAGACACACCCACTTACACACGTGCGTGCACATGCAGAGAGCCACATACTGCATTCAATATAGAATTGTATTTCCAAATTGATATATATATATAATGCAAACATGTGAATAGAAAAAAATGTATAAATCAGACGTCAAGTGTTTTGATTCCATATATATGTATATATATATATATGTGTGTGTATGTATTTAGTCAGCATATTTTTCTCTGTTTAACACAAAACCAAAATGACTTTGTATTTTCTAAATCTATTTAAAATTAAAGTCATTTTGATTCTGTCGTGTTTAAATTAAAGAATATGATAGATTTACATAAAAAAATTATATATATATATATATCTTTTTATAATATATATTGTTTGGGATTTAGTAAGAAGCATTGGGTATGAAATATAAGAAACTTATACCCAATGCTCCATACTAAATCCCAAACAATATATATTATAACAGGTATATATATATATATGTGTGTGTGTGTGTGTATGTATGTATGTATTATATTTATATACATAAATACATACATATATCAACTAAGATTCTTACTTGGTTCCCACGACAACAACAACAACAATATATATATATATATATATATATATATATATATATATATATATATATATATATATATCTTTGGTTGAACTCGAGTACCGGAATATATATATATATATATTATATATATATATATATTCCGGTACACATTGCGTCAAAGTTTAATTTTTTCAGTTAAAAAAATGTTGTCTACATTATATATTATATGCTGAAACCCCGGATGTTTGCAATAAAATCTCATGCCAAATAAAAAGAATAAAAGAATAAAAATTATTCTTGCGTTCCAAACTCTTTAATTTAGCAGGTAACCACAATAAGATAAATAAACAAATAAATAAGGTAACCACAATAAAATAAAGAGATATAAACGTAATAAAAAAAAATATAATGAAAACTATAATAAAATTTTTAAGCGTAGAAACTTTTCCCCCCAAAAAAAGAAAAAATGAAAAAAAGAGTCTGGTCTTTCCATAGGGAGAAAAGAAATAAAAAGAAATAAAAATAAATAAATAAATAAAAAATTAAAAATGGGTATATAAAAATAGATAGAATAAAAAATAAATAAAAGAACATTAAAAAAAAAAAAAGACTGTCTTTTTTTTTCGTTTTTTTTTTCGATTGGTGAGCAGAGTATTTTTTTCACAATTTTCGTTTTGAGTTTTGTTTGTTTTTTTTTTGTTTTCTTTTCTTTCTCTGTTTTTTTTTTTTTTTTTTTTTTTTTTTTTTTGTAGTGCCTAATATTCGGTGCTATTTATTACGTTTAATACGTTGTAGTTCCCTGAGGCGTAACGAAAGGTCTCCAGAGAATACAAGATGTGATTAAGTGTAAATATTGGGAATGGGTTAAAACAGATTGAAGAAGAAAAAAAAAAACGGAGAAAAAAAATCGTCGACAAAAGAACAGAACGATACAATCAAAATAAAATGTCTATTATAAATAAGCTTTGTTGGCCATATAAAACGTCTCATTACAGAGACTAAGAACATTATATATATATATATATATATATATATATATATATATATATATACACACACACTCATGTTATTTTTATTTATACATATTATTTTTTATTTGTACATATATACTTGTTACTTCATTATATATATATATATATATATATATATATATAATATATATTACTTTATACATACATACACATATATATATTACTTTATACATACACACACACATATATATTACTTTATACATACACACACACACATATATTACTTTATACATACACACACACACATATATATATTACTTTATACACACACACACATATATATTACTTTATACATACACACACACACATATATATACTTTATACATACACACACACACATATATATTACTTTATACATACACACACACATATATATATTATATATACTTTATACATACACACACACATATATATTACTTTATACATACACACACACACATATATATTACTTTATACATACACACACACACATATATATTACTTATACATACACACACACACATATATATTACTTTATACATACACACACACATATATATTACTTTATACATACACACACACATATATATTACTTTATACACACACACATATATATTACTTTATACATACACACACACACATATATTACTTTACATACACACATATATATTACTTTATACACACACACATATATATTACTTTATATATATACACACATATATTACTCATATATACACACACATGTATATATATGTATATTTTAGGTGTGTGTAAAAATGTCCTATGATGATACAAATCCTTCTAGTTAAGAAATGATTCTAAGGTGAATTTTATAATCATGTCAGTTTTATATATAATCTCGATGATTACGTATACAGACCCCACAAAATTAATTATTACTCAGTTAAAAAATAGGTTAGGAAAAACTTTATTGCCTAACTTAAAGCATTTCAAGTATATTACTGTCATAATTACAATATTGTCGTAATTACCTGATTTTGTTATATATATATATATATATATATATATATATATATATATATATACATGATCTTTATCTGAATTATATATCATATATATATATTGGCATAATCTGCATTTGAGTATGTATATATATATGCAAAAATATATGCTTATATGTATCGGACATTTATTTCTTACGTTTATTAAACAGAGAGAGAGAGAGACAGAGAGAGAGAGAATATATATATATTATATATATATATATATATATTATATATATGTATATATATGTATATATGTATGAATTTATATATATTATATATATTATATATGTATAAATATTATATATATTATATTATAATATATATTATATTATATATTATATTTATATATGTATATATGTATTTTATATATGTATATATGTATATAATATAATATATAAATATATTATGTATAAATATAGATAAATGTATGTATTAAATATATATATATATATATATATATTATGTATGTATAAATTTATATATATATTATATATATTATTAAATTATATATGTTTCTTATTAAACAAACGCAACAAAGAAATTAGGTGATTGGGGGGGGGGCACTGGAAACGGATTAATGACATTTCAATTTATTTCAAAGGGGGAAATTCATTTGATATACGAAGAAACTGACTTAGGAGCGGAACGAATTAAACTCGTATGTCAAGGTACTACTCTTATATGGGAAAAACAACAAACGTGGAATTTAAGATGATCTTTCTTTCGTAATAGGTCGACTTTCACTGAATTTTTAATTTTTGGATTTAATTTCTGGAAGTCAATTATTCTAATCGTTAGATTTAAATTTCTTTCTGGCAAGATTATTCCTTGTCTGTTTGTCGAAGCAATTTTTTTTTTTAATAAAAATTAGATATAAAAAATGATCGACTTATAGACGGGAAATCCGACGGCCTAGCGTAGTCTCATATTGGTTAAGTCTTTTTTTTTTTAACAAAATCTAATCACACTCATTCAAATCCGTTTATTAAATAACGCTATTCATTTGATTAAGAGAAAATTGAATAAATAAATAAACAGCAAAAAAAACTTCCACAAAAAAAAAGAAAAAAAAAGAAAGAAAGAAAAAGAAAAAAAAAGAAAGAGAAGAGAAAGAAAAAGAAAGAAAGAAAAGAGAAAGAAAATAGAGAAAGAGAAAGAAAGAAAGAAGAAGAAAGAAAGAAGAGAGAAAGAAGGGAAAGAAAAAGAAAAGGAAAAAGAAAGAAAGAAAAGAAAGAAAAGAAGGGAAGAAAGAAAAGAAAAGAAAGGAAAGAGGAAAGAAAGAAAAGAAAGATAAGAAAGAAAAAGAAAGAAAGAGAAAAGAAAGAGATAGAGAAAGAAGAAAAGAAAGAAAAGAAAGAGAAAGAGAAAGAAAGAGAGAAAGAGAAAGAAAGAGAAAGAAAGGGAAAGAAAGAGAAAGAAAGGGAAAGAAAGAGAAAAGAGAGAGAAAGAAAGAAAAAAAGAGAGAGAAAGAAAGAGAAAGAAAGAGAAGAAGAAAGAGAAAGAAGAAGAGAAAGAAGAAGAGAGAGAGAAAGAAAGAGAGAGAAAGAAGAGAAGAAAGAAAGAAAAAGAAAGAAAAAGAAAGAAAAGAAAGAGAGAAAAAGAAAGAGAAAGAGAAAGAAACAGAAAGAAGAGAAAGAAAGAAAGAGAAAAGATAGAGAAAGAAAAGAAGGAAAGAAAAAAGAAAAAGAAAGCAAGAAATTAATGATGAAGATGACGAGGAAGAAAAAGAAGAGGAAGATTCCAAACAATAAGTGTACTAATTTTTTTCTTATTATTATTTTGTAATTGTTTCAGGTGATTTAGGGGAAAAGATGAATTTTGTATTAAGTTTTTAATAATTTAGCCTCCCCCTCCCCCCCCCCAAAAAAAAAAAATTAGAACTTCAAATTTCGACCTATACACGGATGTATACGGCATTCATTGCGGAAGAACGCTGACTGTCTTTCGAAAATCGTGTTGGTTAAGTGTTTGAGGAAAATTTAATCACACTTATTTAAAACTGTTTTATTAAATAAAGCTCTCCATTTATTTCAGAGAGAAATAAATAGATAATAAAAAAATAATACGAATAATATAGAAATAACATATAACAATATAAAGAAGAAGAATGAGAATAAAAATAATAATAATAATAATAAGAAGAAGAATGAGAATAATAATAATAATAAAGAAAAGAAGAAGAAGAAGAAAAATAATAATAATAATAAGAAGAAGAAGAAGAAGAAGAATAATAATAATAAAGAAAATAATAATGAGAATAAATAATAAATAATAAGAAGAGAATACGAATAATAATAATAACAATTATAAGAAGAAGAAGAATGAGAAGAAGAATAATAATAATAATAATAATAATAATAATAATAATAATAATGAGAAGAATAATACGAATAATAATAATAAGAAGAAGAAGAAGAAATAGAATAATAATAATAATAATAATAAGAGAAGTATACGAAAATAAGAAGAAGACGTATACGAAAAATAAGAAGAAGACGTATACGAAAAAATGATTAAGAATACGAATAATAATAAGAAGAATACGAATAATAATAAGAATAATAAGAATATGATAAGAAGAATAAATTAGCGAAAAACATTAAATTCATCAAATTATTTCACTTGAGTATTTGTCTTTATTTTAAGGGAGTTTTTTTTTTTTTTTGAGGGGGGGGGGAAGATGAGGATTTTTCGACATTTTCGCGATTTCTTTCTTCAATTCTATTTTATTTCATTTCATTTTATTCATTTATCTATTTATTTTATTAAATTTAGTTTCCTGTAAAAATTATCTAATTCTTCGTTTTTCGTTCATTTAATCCCTCGTTCCAGCTGTTTAATCTTCTTTGTTTTCTTTCGTTTTGTTTTGCAAGTCGGCTTGAACGGAGGAGGGTGAGGCTGGTGTTCTTAAAATTCTTTTAAAGGCTTAATTCTTAAATCCGCTCCCCTTATTTTTCCCTCCTTGTTAACACTTTTAGTCTCCCCCCCCCATACCAGTTTTATTTGATTTTATTTTTCTCCTCCTACCGAGGCAATAGATTGTCACAATCAAATTGGCCCTGTAAATTGTAGATGCTCTCCTCGGGGGTGACTCACAATAGCAGAAGCCATTTTTCTAACATACTCTTGCAAATTTCGAAAGCCGACCGCGAATTAAGAAAAAATAAAGTATATCCCCCCCCCCATTCGTTCGGCTAATTATTATTATTATACACTTGAAGTTTCGCCTTTTTCTCAGCAATTAAGCCCGGTATATAGAGTAACGCTATTTATACAATTCATTTGATAATTAAGTGCTTATAAACAAAAGAGAGTACTTTATAGTTAGTATTTAAGGGTTATTACACTTGTAGAATTATAAGTGACCAAAAACGAGACTCGAACGCAGACCCCACACTATTATTATTATTATTATTATTATTATTATTATATTATTATCAGTAGTTGTAGTAGTAGTAGTATTGCTTTCCTCTGAGGTGGTAGTTTGCATAAGTTTCTTGGTGATCTTTCACAGGAGTCCGAGTGACAACAAGTCTCCTCTGGTCTCCAAGACTCATCTGAGTATTCTAGCCGATCTTAACAATGCTGTGGTCAGATTAGTCTCGATTCATCCTCACCCTTTATATATATACATATACATACATATATACACACACATATACATAATATACACACATATACATATATATATATATATATATATATATATATATATATATATGAAATTTAACATTAAAAAAACAAATGATTATATATATTTTATGTTATATATATTTTTTCAAAAATGTTAAATTTCATACTGTCGGATTAATTTCCATCTATTTTTCATATATATATATTAATTATTATTATTATTTATTTATTTATATTAAGAAGGCAATTACAATGCGTAAAAAAAAAAATGTTCAGTGTCTAATCAATTTCGAAGAAACTTCATCTTCAGAGATGAACATTATTTTTTTTTTATATGCATTGTAATTGTATTCTTAATATAAATAAATAATAATATATTTAATAATGTTTCAAGTAAATTATCAAATATATATATATATATATATATCTTGGAATTGTGGATCATTCCATGTGGAGTTCTTATGTAGTGATGCCAGTCATCAGCACAGTGAGCTCGATGTATATTGTCCCAGTTGTGTGAACGGTCGAGTAATACATGAACGAATAAATGGAGGAAAATTCTTTAAATTCGTTTCATGTAATATTTTAGTTGAAAATAATTGC
>CM042172.1:69851888-69854388 GCA_023376005.1 Doryteuthis pealeii | reverse complement strand
CACACATTTATGACAAGTAAAATATATAGTCTAATATTTATATATAAAATAAAAGCAAACTGAACACACACACACACACGTGCACGCACACCCATATTTATAAATATATATATATATATATATATATATATATATATATATATTTAAATAGCCTGACCAACAAAAGACTCTCACAATTTTCATATTATCTGTGATAAATTTATTTTCCTCAAAATACCAAAAGCCCTGATAAAGATCTAATGAAACAGATTGAAACACTGCAGCTTTGGCAAAATAAACCTCACTCGTTTTATGAACCTGTATTTAAAAATGTTTTTTCACGATATTACATACTGTCGGATTCAATTCCATGTTTTCTCTTCACACACACACACACACATATATATATATAAAAAGACCTATACACTCTCTTTTCCTGATGGGAGATATTTCCAATGCTGGCGTGACATTTAAAAAAAATTGTTCTCTCCCCTCTAACTTACCATTCTCCCTCCATTCGTTCCAAGAATATTTCTCTTAATCTATGTACAATCTGACTTTTAATCACCACCGGTGACAATACCTGAAAAGAGCCGGACGAAAGGGCCCTCGTATTTCGTATCCACCCCCAATATTTTTTTTTTCGTGATAAAACATTGTTTTATTTCTCCATCCCCCATTTTTGTATAATCTCTCGGCAATACATACGATTCACTACTCGTAGTATTTTACACACACACACTATAAAGAAAATTTGAAAAAACAAGTGTTCCGAAAATAGGATGAATTTAATTATCGATGTTTAAACATTTCGGTTTCATTAAACCTTCATCAGGATGTATCTTGGGGTGAAGAAAATGATGGATTTTTTTTATAGATGTCAGAAGATGAAAAGAAAAAAAATCCATTAATTTTTTTCACCCCAAGATACATCCTGATGAAGGTTTAATGAAACCGAAATGTTTAAACATCGATAATTAAATTCATCCTATTTTCGGAACACTTGTTTTTTTCAAATTTTCTTTATATTGACAGATTTATTTTCCATATTTACTCCCATATATATATATATATATATATATATATATATATATATATATATATATATGTGTGTGTGTGTGTGTGTGTGTGTGTGTGTATAAGAATATAGATGAATAAGAGTATTTACTTAAAAAAAAGTTTTATATTTTAATATAGTCGTTGTACAATAAGTAAAATACAACGCGAATTCCGCCATTATATATACTAGCAAATATATGCACCCTCCGGGTGCAAGTATTTAAGTTTGAATGTAATAAAATATTGTATTAAATTAGAAAGGCTAATGAAACTAAATAAGAATACAGATAAAAAGATTTGAAACAGAGGGAGTATAATAAAAGATTTGAAACAGAGGGAGTATAATAAAAAATGGAACAACTGAAACTTACTATTCCATCACTCTCGTCTTTCATTGTTATTTTTTCTAATTTAAGTATTTAGTTAAAAGAGGAAGTAAAGAATAAAATGACAGTTATTTTATCTTGTTAATGGATTTCATTTAAGATTCATTGAAGAGATTTTTGCTTATATTCATTAAAATAAAACCAAACAGTTAGAAATCAATACTAAGCACATATTTATTAAATTCGATTTTTTAATATTAATATGCAAATTAGCCTTCCCGTTTACACTGTAAACCGCTATTTTGTTGTATATATAAATATAATTGCATGTTGTCAGTATGTAGACATAGTTAACAGTATTAATAATGTAAGACAATTTTATTAATAATTGAGGTTTAGATAAAAATAAAATCATGGAGAATGTGATGTCAATAACTAAGAGAATTGTGACTTGAGTAGGAATATAGTTTCAGTTACAGACAGAAAAACACACAATCTCCATTATAATAAGATATATATAGCGTTTTACATAGTGTACATTCTAATTGCGGTTTTTGTATGACTGTTGAAGCGGCAAGTTTATTAGATAACAAAAAACGAAGACAGAACTCAACGAGATGTACTGAAAAAGAAAAAAGCAATAAATCCCCATGTACGGTGTCATTTATTTGCATCATAATTTATATATAATCGTCGACCAATTCGTCAAACTAATTCGTTATTATTGGGCCAACAAAGCGGAGATTTGTGTAGGCGCGGCCATTCCTCATTTGAAAAT
This sequence comes from Doryteuthis pealeii, assembly GCA_023376005.1. NCBI lineage: Eukaryota > Metazoa > Mollusca > Cephalopoda > Myopsida > Loliginidae > Doryteuthis > Doryteuthis pealeii. The sequence goes on along the minus strand of CM042172.1, from coordinate 69,852,246 downwards.
CAAGCCTCAGGTGTCTATGTCAAGTCAACCTATCCGACATTTGCTTTTCCTAGTAAAAAAAATAAAAAATGCGCAATAAATTTAAAGGGTTATTTCAATATGGCGTTTACTGTATACAGTTATTGCATTGTTTTTTGGTTTTGATGATTTTTATTCCGCGAATTTCTTGGTTTTCTAATGAAAAAACGACCTCGAGCTATTTACCACGAAAACAACTTCAACAATGCTTGTATAAACAAACGTATCCTTATATATATATATATATATATATATAATATATATATATATATATATATATATATATATAGATAGATAGATAGAAAGAGAGAAATAAATAAATAAATGTTTTAGTTTATAT
>CM042172.1:69831888-69846888 GCA_023376005.1 Doryteuthis pealeii | reverse complement strand
ATTTCATTAAATGGGTCTAGTATATATATATATATATATATATACTAGCAAAATAAAAAACACCCTCCAGGCGATGTAAAAATAATTTTTTTAAAGATATTGCTTGAGGAGATGCAAGTTAAAAATTAAATGTCGGAGAGTTTGAACCATAAATCATGAAATCATCAAATTCATTAAAGGAGTAAAAAAAAAATAAAACAATTTGAAATCGAAATTAAGTTCTATTAACTTTGAATATCTATTAAAATAAAACAAACTATATATAAATATATGATACTGGGGATGTATCTATTAAAACTTGTTTTAAAAAACAACGAGGACTGTCTAATGTTGCATGCTCAAATTTTGATTGTGTTTATTCTATGTTATGACGATTTCGGGTATAGTGACGAAAGCAGTGTCGTAGTTTTTGTTACAGACAAAAACTGGAAGCGAATCTCCATTATTAATATATATATATATATATATATATATATATATATATATATATATATATATATATATGTATGTATGTATAATTCTTGTGAGGGTGGGGAAATATAAGTGTTTGATGGTAATAATTTTAAGACCTATTAAGCATCCTTTTTGTTTGCAAAGAGAAGACTTAATAGTCAAAATATGAAAGCCTTTAATATTTTAAGATAATATTAGTGTGACTTAATCACGACCAATAATAAGTCAACACTGAATTTTCTGGCACAATTATAATTATTTATTTAGTGTTTACCTATCGAAGACCCGTATATATTTTTCAGTTCGTCATTGGGACCAAAATTCAAATTTCCTATCTTTGTATGAACATGCTGTTTCATCCAGGTATCTAAGCGATGATTAGTCCTTTCTATGTTATGCTGTTCGCAATTACATTTGAATAGATAAATAATCGAATTATTATGGTTTTTTTTAAGGGTGGAGAGAACATCTTTAAAATTAGACGCCAGAATAGATTTAGTTTTTAAAAACAACGGATATACTGCTTAAGAGTAATATTTTTAACGCAGTATTTGCTTCGAAAATATTTCACTGACAACATACAGCCAGGGGAGATCAAATTAAACAGAACATATTTGTATGATAGCAGGTTTGATTTTATTAAATCTTTATCATATATAAAAATTATATTAAATTATATTATTATCATCAATCAATATTTATTATTAAAATCAATTATTTCATTTTTTTTTTTTATAACCGATTCAACAATGATTTTCTTAAAAACATTGTCGAAGAAATAGACTTTCGTCATCTAGTTTAGATTTCTTCTTACTCTTAAAAGGGTGTAACCGAATATTATAGTTTATGTCAAACTATTAATCCAGCCAAAATTTTTAAATAACTGATATTATTTTTTTTAAAAACTTAGTTAAGTTGCGATATTGAGAATTGGTGGGTAGCCTCAAAGGTTCAAATCTCGTTCAATATCAATTCTGTCTTTCATGTTAAAAAAAACTTCATTATTAAAATTTTGTTGTAGAAATGAGATTAAAAGAAATAAAATTAAATAAATTAAATTTATTTCTTTAAAATAGAATTCAATAAATATTTAAAATAAAACTTAAAAAACATGGTATCAGTTTTTACTCTTAAAAGAACATATATTTTATGTAAACTTTACATAAAATATAAGTAGTACTTTTCGATTTAGACACAGTTTGACCTTAAATATAGATTTAATTATTTTTAATTCGCTTTTAAAACTATGTGTGAGGGTTTTGATTGGATTTTTCTTTCGTTTAGTGGGACAAAATGAATTCTACGGGCTTATAGAGAGACCTATAAAAGTAGAATAGCGGTTTGAGAAAACAGGAAGTCCTACACACTAGGATATCAAGAAAAGGTAACAAAAAATCATTTTCTTTATCTCGAATAAATTTTAAGACCGACTCTAAGTTGTTGAGAGAAGTGAAAAAGGATTCTGACTCAGTTTCCCTATTAAGGAGACAAAATGTATATAGTCTATAAAACGAAAGTAGACAGAGGGTTTATTAGGAGTAAATAGAAATATCTTTTCGCAAAACCCCACAATATTAGCAAGCGATGGACCCAAGGGAGAACCTATGGACACCCCGTCAATCTGTCTATAAAACTGAATTCGACAGACAGTGATAAATTTTTAAAGTTCAACAAATGTACTGTCGGGAATGTCGTGGGGGACAAATGATTATGATATAGTAAATCATCACATAATCTCTAATAAGGGAACCCGAGTGAATAAACTACAAACATTAAACGAGTACATAGATTTATTCTTCCAGGAATAGTTTCGAATAATATTAGAGAAATAAAGGAATCTTTAACACAATAAGTGCTGTAGAATTCCAATACATGTTGTAGTATGTTAGCGAGCAATTTACTGACTGCAATTGCAAGGACTCTATCATAGACAGGATATATCTTAATAGGGCCCCATCCTTATGCGTCGTAGGAAGACCGAAGAGGCGAGGGTGAATAGAGCCAATAGGTCTAATAATATTTGAGATAGTGGAAAAAAGAAGCAATTTTAACCCACTTGATTATATATATATATATATATATATATATATATATATATATATATACTTAGTCTCAGTAGATACAATAATTGTATAATAATGAGTATTCTCTGGACCAAGCTGAAGGAATTTAGAGATGTCCTCTAAAATTAATGACATTTTTGTTACCATGGTAATTTAATATGACAACACTAGAACCTTTATCAGATCTGGTGATCCCTAAAAATTTATTAAATTGAAATTTCCAAATTTAATTTAAAGATCACTAATTAGGACTGAGCTTATTCTAGTAGTGACCACCCCAAGCAGAGGTTTGAATTCAGAGTTTTCTTTTTCCTAGACTGGTTGCCTAACGAAGGTTAAAGAGACCAGTCTGTCTTACTATTTACCCATAGCTGGAAGGAGAGTAGTTGGATTCATACATTTCCCAAGGTATTTGCGCTATGTGAACAGAAATGCTCACTCTCCATTTTTTGATTCGGAAAACGAAATGGGAGTTCGAGCACAGGTAAGGGCTAGGTCATTGAATTTTACCTTAGGATTCCTTACGTGATACATAGATCTGAATTGGAGTTTATTTCTCTGATTTGTTTAGATGAGGCTTGATAATTAGTATTATTTGGATTATTCGGACTATTGTCCTCATCTTTATTGTTATATACACCATTTCTCAGAATTTTTGAGATGAGGCTTGATAATTAGTATTTGTATTATTCGGAGTATTGTCTTCATCTTTATTGTCATCTACACTATTTCTCTGAATATTTGAGATGAGGCTTGATAATTAGTATTATTTGTATTATTCGGACTATTGTCCTCATCTTTATTGTTATCTGTACAACGTTTGGAGTTTATTTATTTGAGCCAATAAATCTTCAAATTCAGAGTATATTTCCTCCCTATATAATGTAAGATACTAAAATCTAACCTATGGACTAAAATGGTAAGCTCAAGGGTGGATAACTGCGAAGTAGTAAGATTAATAATAGTCTTACTAATGTTGTTATTAGCCGAGTATCTCTGATTTTTATTAACGAAATGTTAGAGTTTGTTTTGATGTTTTAATGTAAGTCGATTAAGAGTAGGTGTAATAAGTGCATTGTCGCGTAAAAAACAAATTCTCTAAAAAAAAATGTCCTTAACAGACTTGTCTATACATATAGATAGCTAAAAAAAATAGTTTATATATTTCCTTCGATAATTATATAATAACAATAATAATATTAATCTAACCCTTTTATATTTTATATTTCCTTTGATAATTATATAATAACAATAATAATATTAATCTAACCCTTTTATATTTAATATTTCCTTTGATAATTATATAATAACAATAATGATATTAATTTAACCCTAACTGTGTATGTTTAATTGTACAGGATGGTCCGAAAGTCTTGTCACCCCTACATATTGTTTTAACTTTTATCATTTTTTGTTTTAATAATATAATATATAATATCATTAATTATAACGTGAAACGATAATAATTATTTTCATTATGATTAATAATATTATATATTATTAGATAGGTCCGTTTTTAGCACAACTGGTAGAGCACCTGCCTAGGAATCACAAGGTTCTGGGTTCAATACTGGCGCTTGGCAACTCAGCGCATGAGTAACAGAGCTTGCAGTAAAGTAAGGAACTGATGGTAGTAGTGCTCCACCTCAGATGTAAAAACAATCTCCCTGGTCTAGCGCTAGTGAAAAGGAGGTAGACTCCCTCGCTGACCGGCTGATACTGAGAATAGTCTACTTTGCTGAATTATATATTATTAAAACAAAAAATAATGAAAATAAATAGAATATTTATTTCTTAAGCTAATTAGATTGCAAGAAAGTTTTAATAAAAACCTCTTGAATAAAGGCATTTTCAATAGTCCAAGATATAATTTTGTGGTTTGAAATGCAAATCGTCGTCAAAATTAACACAGAAAAATTTGGCTTGGGCATAGATTTTAATGAATTTAACTATTACTAAGGACACGATTTATGTTTTATTTTTTTATTTAAATTTTAACCGTTAGTTGTGTTTTTAACAGTTTTTTATTGGATGTTATTTTCCTACTGAGGGTCGCAAGAGAGAACTAATTTTTAAGGGAAATGAATATTTTCCAAGAATTTATTAACATAAAAAACACGGATTATTACACTTTTGGTCATCCACACTTAAGAAAAGCACGATAGCCTGTAATATTGAAATAGAAAGTACGTGTTTTGTTTGTACATGTTTATTAATTCTGACTTATCATTCATGTGTTTTATTTTATCTATTTTTTCTCCTTAAACACAACTAACGGTTAAGATTTAAGTTCAAAATAACATAAATCGTGTCCTTAGTAGTGATTAAAATCTGTGCCTAAGCCAAATTTTTCCGTTTTAATTTTAACGATTTGCAATTTTAACCAATTTTGCGTTTTTAATTCAAAATTTAATAAAATGGGGAAAAATTTATTGTCAATGAAATGATGGATAAATTCAATGTCTATTTTCGTTAATCTTAATTTTCTTTTAATTTTTTTAAATGGAAATCAATATACATATTAAAATTGAAATTGTACCTGGTTTTAAGATATTTATATATTTTTGTAGGGTACAAAATTTTATGATTTCTATAAATGGCCAAATTTTTTAAATTCCTTTTTTAAAGCAATAAAAGCAAACAGAAAAAAAATTACGGTTAGCTAGCTGACCGGTTTCGCTCCTCATTCAGAGCGAAAAATCGAGAAGTTTAACGAATGAAAAATATAAAATATTCCGTTAAATAGGGCTGATATACATACATATATATATATATATACATACATATATATATATATATATATATGAAATTTCCTAAGAGGGGAGGGAAATTATATATACATTGGATATTACAAAAAAATGATTGCCTAATGTTAAGGGTGTCTTTATTGAGGTAGATATTTACCTGTTTTTTGCAGCTGCTGCTCTGTCTCTCTGTCTTCTATTTTTAAACCAGTTGCCGACCTGGGTCGGTGTGAGGCCAGTAGCCTGTGCTAGTTCTCTTTTCTTTGTCGGATTGGGGTACGGGTCTTGAAGGTACCATTCTCGTAATAAATTACGCGTCCTTTCCTTAAAGCAGTGAGTTTTCTGCTCTCCGTCCCATATCGTTCTGGGCAGCGGAAACTTCTTGCGGACACGATATTTGTCGACCGGACCCAGCGGTCTGCCTCGCAGCTTCTCCGCCTCTTGGTAATGGGCCTCAAGCCACATGGCCTGCAGTTTGGCGTGAGAGTCCTTCGTGAATTGATTGTTCTCGACGATGTGGTACAAGTCCCGAAAATTGCCCGTGTGGTAGGCGACAATCGCCCGGGCCCTTAATATCGACTCGTGCTTGTTGAGGGCCTCAGAAGCTGCCGGGTTAACGGGCAGTGACCACAAGAAGCGACCTAGCCGTTCAATGTCACCACTATCTTCCAGGGTTTCACAAACCTGGGCCACTTGTTGTGGCGAAAAGTTTAGCATTGGTAAATGAAACATCGTTATATTTTTTAAAAATTATTATTTATACAAAAACAAAAGTATATTCATATAATTTATGTAGGTATATATATATAATTATATATATATACAATTTAGATATTTAAATTAATTGTAAATATTTAGGTGAGTTCTTTTTTTTTTTTTCACTGATTTCATAAATAGAACTATGTATTTTTTTTAATGTGTTCTGCTGAGCAAAATTTCTTGGTTTTATATTTTAAACAAAGACAACAATATCTAAATATTTATATATACGGGTACATATACATATATATACACACACATATACGATTATATATATGTGTGCACATATATATACATATTTTTCTCACCTCCAAACTGTTTATGAATCCGGAAAAAAAACGTAGTTATTTTTTTTTCGTCACGTTACTATATTGAAAATAAACCTGTGTACATACTTTTTGGAACATAGAGGCGAATATATATATATCATATGTATTAGTTTGTATATATAATATACAAGTTGTTATATTTTTTATATTTACAGTGGCAAGTTTAATTTTTCTAAAGAGACATTGTAGAAAATGTTTAATTAGATACTGTTTTTCAAATTGAAAAATATAATTTTTTATTCAATGTTTTTTTTTAATAATCAGGTTCTTAGACTTTAGAAAACTTGTTTTTGATTTAAGTCATTAGATTCAAATTTAATTGGATTTATTAACAGTATTATTGATATATTCATATATGTGTTAACATTGAATATTCTGTATGTTTATATCTAAATGTTATTGCCACGTGCGGGACAATTATTTATTTCTATTTCAGGGTATATCTAATTTTTGATTTCGACAAAGCTCAATATATTTTAAATCTTAAACTAAAAATCGTGTAAATTAAAAAATGTTATTTAATCTAATAGATGTTTTCTTTAATATATGTGTATATCTAGAAGATTTTTGTAACAGTAATATGGAAAACTTAGAGTTTATTTTATTTATTGTAAAGAACCAAATATTTTATGTGGACGTGATGAAATTTGTTAAGAAAAATTATTTATCACGAAAATAGTATTAACAATTTTTAAAAATGAAATTAATATTTTTTATTCAATTATTCTTTCAGTAAATCTTGACATTTAAACTTTATTATTTTTAAAGCGATTCGCTTGTTGTATCTGAAAATATTTTAACTATTTTCTTTTGTTGTTATAGTAAACATTAAATATCACAATTTCGTAAGTTGTTTTTGAGCAGGTTATGAATTATAATATTCAACTAAATAACGCAAGTAAAACTAAAATTATTTTTGAGTTCTTTAAAATAAGTATTTACCTCGTTTTAATAAAATTTACAAATGTAAGCGGTTTCGTATTAATTGATATATATATATATATTATTTCTATGTTTGTACTTATTTAGTGAGTTTCAAGTTTAATTATGTAGTTTGTTACGGAAGGAATGTGTTAATGTTTTTTTTTCTTTTCTTATGAATTAAAAAAAAAATTTAGCCTTTTCTTTTAAAAATTGTATTTTTTCTTTCAATATTTTAAAACCAAGTGATATTTTACGGGTACGTTCTGTGGTTTCGTCAACAAGGTGGAAGTATATTTAGTATGTAAACAAATTTCAAGGTTAGTAATTTTTTCAATAGAAAAAACAAATTTCTTTATGGTCGTTCCAGTCGTAAGAGAATTGATAAATCAACGTTTGATGGTTTAATTTTCTTTTGTTTGGTTTCAGAAAAAATCTTGTTCTGTGTTTGTTGTTTTTTTTTTCTTTAAACACACGTGTCTATATAAGACTAAGTGTATACGTGTATAATTTTTTCTGTTTTTGTTTTTCAGGATTCCTTATTTCGTAAATGAAACTTAAACTATCCTTTGTAATAGAAACGGGTTTGCTTGTTTATTTTACAATCCGTTTCGGCTGGGAAGTTTTTTTTCTTGATTTTGAAATATAAAATAAAATGTCACAATATTTTTGTTGACGTTTTTTTTATTCTTGTGTTTACTTCCACTCATTAATTTTTCTTGTCCTCATTTATTTCACTGTTTATAAAAGATCTCACATATGTTCTTTCCTCTTGTAAGATCTTAAACTTTGTTTTCTTACGAATATCTATTCTTAAAAAAGATATTTAAAAATTAGCCAAAAAAGTTATTCAAAGAACTAATTTGACGATACAAATTTGTACTGGATGATATTATCACCTTGAAAACAATTTATCTTTTTTTTAAAAAAGAAAGAGATATCCTTAACTTTTTACACTGTAAATATTGTTAGAATATTTACAAACTTGTGTTGAATTGAAAACAAATTATTTGTACCAGAAACCGATGGTATCGACAAGAAAATTGAGTGTTTTTTTTTTTTTTTGTTCGTTCTTTTTATATACAGTTTGTATATAAAAAATACTGAGCAAATTCACTGATCTTCAAAGACAAGTTTTGAATAAATACCTTTTTGTTTTTTTTTTTTTCTTTTATAAAGGAATTTTTTTTTTAAATAACATTTCTTGGTTTATACTTTCCTGGTATTTTTCTTTTTTTTTTTTTTTCTTTTTCTTTATTTGTTGAGGTAGAAGAAGTAATCAGTCTTTTGATTTCGTGTTTGTTTGTCTTTCGAAGTATGGTAAGATGTAAATTTTCATTTAGCTGTTAGAGTTGCTTTTCTTGTATATAGTTGGAGATGTCTTCAGAACTTGATGAAAAGGGTAATTTTTTGTTGCTTGTATGTTTCCATAAATTGCTTTTCTCTTTTTGCTCAGATATATATTTTTTTTCTGTAGGATATCAACCAAATTTTCTTTTTGTTTTGTTTTTTTTTTTCCTTTGATTTTCGTAGAAAAGTTCAAACGTAAAAGTCCTGTATCTTCTTGTATAAGTTGTATATCCCAGGTTTACGAGTTTGTTTTCCTTGCCGTGATTGTTTTGTGATTAATGACTTGAAATAATCACTTAGTTGAAGTGCCCACTAAAAGCTCTTAAAAACAAATTAAAAGTTACTTTTTTTTTTTTTCGCTTAAGTTTCTTTTACAGACATATTCTGGGAACTTCCTCTTTTATATTTACAAATTACAATTGTGCGTGTGTACTTACATACAGTGTATAATTATACATATATTAAAATGTCTCCTTTTTGGTATTCATAAATATATTCATATATATGTATATTTATCTATTAATATATCCGATATGTGCGGATATGTTCATGTAATAGTCGAATATACGACTATCTACGGACCCGTCAGTAAGTCCGTTACTTTCCGTCCCCAACGATGGTCTGAACTGAAGTTGTTGTTCATTAGTCACACACGTTCAAGTGTGTGTGTGTGTGTGTGTATGTATATATATATATGTATGTGTGTATGTGATTCGTTGTATCCGGTGAATGTGCGCGTGCGTGGTAATGTATCTATCAGAAAATTCAGTAGAGTGTCACTTTACTGTTAGTTACTATACCAATAGTGGCAGGCTTGTTCTTTCTTTCTTTCTTCGTCTTTTTTTTTTCTTATCTAGTAGTAAAATCAGTCGAGACGAAACCAGTTCGAGACTTTAAAACCATCCGGGTTTTTTTTTGTTTTGTTTGTTTTTTTGAAAGGTTGATGGGTTAAAGGTAGGACTGTGGGGCGGGGTTGTTTAGAGGTTTTGAAAAAATAATGTATCCAAGCCAGACAGTGTGTGTGTTTTTCTGTTGTTAGTGATGATGTTGCTGGCAATCCTAGGGGGTAGATATTTTTTGTTTGTTGTTCTTTTGTTTGTTTTATATTTTGATACTGACACACACACATACACACACACATGCACACACAACCCCAGAAGATCTAATTGGTATTTTTAAAGATAAATGAAGTAGCGTAGAAAGAAAAAAAAGTTGTCGAGATGTATATTCGAAAGGGAGCTGATTCTTCTCGAATATATATCACTAATTTCAAACCGTTGAAGGTCTTTTTTTTTCTCCAGTGCTAGGGTTTGTTGTTTTTTTGTTTGTTTGTTTGTTTTGCTTCTTTCGGACAGACTCCCTTGCTGAAATCACACGCTAAACCAAATACATAGGTTCCTAGAAGAGAGCCCAGTCACACAGCATCATTTTGCCTTGTAGCTTAGCGATTAAGTGAAATAGTTCAATCATTTCTCCCAGTCGCCACACTCAACTTCAGCTAACCTTCTCCTCCTCCCACTTTACATTCTCCTCCTCTTCCCAGTCCTCTTTTTCCCCCCTCTCTTCAATTACTCCTTACTCTCCTCCCAAGACTCTCGTATTTCTCCTTACTCTCCTCCCTTCCGCCTCAGACCCCCAAAGTAAATCGGCTGAGTTTTCTCTCTCTCTCTCTGTCTCTTCTTTCCTCCCCATTTTTAACCCTTTCTTTCCTCCACGCCTCATCGTTATGCGTAGCCCTCCCTCTCTTCTACTTACACTCTCTTTTCTTTTTATATATATATATATATATATATATATATATATATATATTTCTTTTCTTTCTAAATATTTTCTTTTAGTTTAGCTTTTAAAAAAAATGTACTCCCTAATTTTATTTTTTTCTTTCATTTTTCAGCATTTATTTATTTATTCATTTATTTCTCTCCTTCATTCTTTCTTTCTTTCTTTCTTTCTCTTCTTTGCCTTTCTTTCTTTCTGTCTTCCTCTGTTCCTTTCTTCTTTCTTACTTCTTTCTTCTCTTTCTTTTCTTTTTCTTTCTGCTTCTTTCTTTCTTTCTTTCTTTCTCTTTCTTTCTTCTTTCTCTTTCTTTTTTCTTTCTTCTTTCTCTGCTTCTTTCTTTTCTTTCTCTGCTTCTTTCTTTTTCTATCTTTCTTTCTACTTTCTCTCTTTTTTCTTTTTTTTTTCTTTTCTTTCTTTCTTTCTGTCTGTTCTGTTCTTTCTTCTTTCTTTCTTTCTTTCTTTCTTTCAAATTCTAAACGAGGCGGAGACGGAGCCGGCACCGGTGACAGAATCCCTCCTCCCACCACAATACAAAGAAGTCTTTTTCCCACTCCCCCACCCCAACTGACATCATCACTGTTACCATTATTACGATGGACTAGAGTAGAGGCGCGTGAATTTCAATTTCGTTACGGACATTCCACATCCTCCTTCTCTTCCTATCACTTCTTCTCTTTCCTTTCCGACTCCAACCTCCCCCCGACACACAACATTTATATTAACCCTTCCCTCCCCCTCTCTCTCTGCTTCCGACTTCCCACTCCTTCTTATTTCTACTCCTCCTTCTCCCTCTGCATTATTTCTCCAGCCTCTTGTTTCTTCGTTCTTTCTTTCTCCTACGCACCCTCTCTGTCTCTGTCTCTGTCTCTCTCTCTCGTCTCTCTCTCTCTCTCTCTATTACGGTGGATTATGCAGTGTTTTTTTTTTTTGTTATTACTTTTTATCCCCTCCCACTTGGAGGAGATTTTACTCCTCCCACCGCTGTTGCTGCGGTCTCCACAATTGCTGCTACGAGAAATAATACTAAATAACATTTCGACTTTAATATACGTAAGTTTTTCGTATTTCTCTCTCTTTTAACTCTGTCCATATTTATTTAAGGATAGCTGGAATTCCATATCACTTTCTTTTCTTCTTTCTTTCTTTCTTTCCTTTCTTTTTTCTTTTTTTCTTTCTTTCTTTCTTTGAACTATTCATTCTTATCTCTCTCCCTGTGTCTGTTAATCTATTATATATATATATATATATATATATAATATATATATATATATAATATATATATATATATATATATAATACACACATATATATATATGTACATATACTTATATTTCTACTTGTGTAGTCTGGCACAAGGCAACACTATTTTGAGCGCCGTTATCATATTTTTCATATGTGATAAAAGCGGGAAGATTTCTTGGATTGATATAAAGAAAACAGCGATAGAAATATGCCATATCTATCTATCTCTATCTATCTATATATATATATATATATATATATAATATATAATATATATATATAATGTTTTCGTTCTTTCTATCACGCTCTCTATATCTATCTGTCTATCTATCTGTCTGTCTGTATATACGCATATATTTATAGATTCATATGTGCTATCCACACCACACACACACACACACACACATATATATATATATATATATATTATATATATATATATAATATATATAATCTTTCTTTTTCTTATTCTATCTACGATCTATCAATCGATCTATCGATCTAAATTTTTTCTATCTATTTCAGTAAGTTTCTTCTGTCTATCCATCTCCACCCCTCTCTCTCTCTCTCTCTTTCTCTCTCTCTCATATATATATATATATATATATATATTATATATATATATATATATACAAGGGTAATACAAGTAGAAACATGTTTTGTAAAAATTCTTTAAAATCTTTAAGATTTAAAAAATTATTGACTATATATATATGCCTCTCTCTCTCCTCTCTCTCTCTCTCTCTCTCTCTCTCTCTTTCTCTCTCTCATATAATATATATATATATATATTATATATTATATATATATATATATATATATATTCATCTGCTATCTCACATTATTTTTTTTTCTTTTGTGTTTGTTTCAAATCTTTGTTTTGTAAATTGCTTTTTTTTTTTTACAATCTTCTGATTTTTTTCCTTTTTCTGCCATTCTTTCGTTAAATCTCTCTCTCTCTCTTTCTCTCTCTCTCTCTCTCTCTCTCTCTTTCTCTCTCACTTACTTACTCCCGTCTCTCTCTCCCTTTTTACTTACATCACTTTTCTTTCTGTCAGATATTCTTTCTTTTTCAAGCTTCCTTTCTTCTTTCTTTCTTTTTTCTTTTTCTTTTTACTGATTGTTTTTCTTTCTTTTTACTTCGTCATATTTTTTTCTAAATTTTATTTCATTCTCTTTATTTTATCTTTTAAAAAAAATTATTCACTTTTTTGTTCGACCTTTCTTTTCATTCTTTTGCTTTCATATCCTTACTCACTCCTTTACCATTCTTTCTCTTATCTTTTCTCTTTCATTTTTTATTCATTTATTCCACCCCTCTTTCCTCACTTCCTTCCTACTTTCTTTCTTTTCCCTTTCTCTCTCTCTCTCTCTCTCTCTCTTTCTTTATTTCTTATTTTTTTCTTTCTTTTCTTTTCTTTTCTTTATTTACTTTGATTAGTCTTTCTTAATATTCTAATTTTCTTTCTGTCTCTAATTTTCTTTCTTTTTTTATTTTGTTTGCTTTTTTTCTTTCCTTCTTTCTTTCTTTTTATTCCTTCCTTTCTGTCACCCTAACTCCCCTTTTTTCTTTCTTCTTTTCTTTCTTCCTTCTTTTCTTTATTCTTCCTATTTTTCTTTATTTTTATTTTCAGGCTCTTTCTTGATATTTACATTTTCTTTCTGTCTTGGCTTTCCTTCTTTCTTTTTTCTTTCTATCGTACATAAATATCTATCTTATTTTATTCTACTATCTACCTATCTATCTCCTTTCTTTCTACATTTTCTTTCCCTGTATATTTATTTTCTTTCTTCCTCCCTTCCTATTTTTCTTTTTTTTTATTTCCTTTTCTCTCCTTTCTTTTTACTTCCTCTTAATTTTTACTTTATTCTACACTCTTTCTTTATTTTTTCTTTCTTTGCTTTCTTGTTTGTTTGTTTCTTACTTTTTATTTCTCTTTCCTGTCTCTGTGACTTCCATTATCTTTCATTCTTTCTTCTTCTTCTTCTTCTTCTTCTTCTTCTTCTTCTTCTTCTTCTTCTTCTTCTTCTTCTTCTTCTTCTTTATTTCTCTTTATTTTCTTCCACTTTTCTTACATCTCATCACATATTTCATTCTTCATCTGCTTTTTCTTTTCTTTTTCTTTCTCTTTTTTCTTTCTCTTTTTTCTTTTCTGTCTTATTTCTCTTCTTTCTTCCTTCTCTCTTTATTTCCTTCTCTTTCTTTCTCTCTTTTGCTTTCTTTCTCTCTTTGTTCATTTTCATTTTCTTTTCTTTCCCTTTCCTTCTCTCTTTCTTTCCCTTTCCTTTTTCTTCCCTTTCTTCTCTTTCTTTCCTTCTCTTTTCTTACTCTTTCCTTTCTCTATTTCTTTCCCTTTCTTTCTCTATTTCTTTCCCTTTCCTTCTCTCTTTCGTTTCTTTTCCTTCTTCGTTCCACCCTTCGTACCGAAGAAACTATCATTACGGTTTCAATACTAACTTGTAGAATAAGAAGTTGATTCGATGTTTTTTTAGTATTATCCAAAAATAAAACTTATTCTTTTTTTTTCTCGTGCACGTTGTAGTTCCTTTTATAGATCAGGGGCGTTGGATAACCCCCTTTTCTTTCGATGGGCAGAAGACTTTTCACTCACTGAGAATATGAACAGAAATAAAACGGCACCGTCCGACCGTATTCGATCTAGGATAATCAAGTGCAAACGTATTCAATACGTTAACGATTCTTCTACAATTACGCCTCACTGACCTGCATATTGGCCTATTTGTAAAAATAAATAATCTATATCAAAATAATTAAATTAATTCATCTATCTATCTATCTATCTATCTATCTATCTATCTTAATTTTATTTAAGGCTCGAAAGTATGTGCACACAGATCTATCTATTTATCTATCTGAGTTTGTATATGTCTCACTATCTATTTATCTCAGTTTGTTAACATATTCTCTCTCTCTCTCTCTCTTTCTCTTTCCATCCCTCTCTCTCATATATATATATATATATATATATATATATATATTATATATATATATATGTTCATGTATAAATAATTAATTCTTTACTATATATATATATATATATATATATATATATATATATATATAGTTAAGAATTAATGCAAAAATGAACAAATGAATAATTTAGTTAAATTAGTGAAGGAAAATGGAAGCGAATCCGGAAATAGGTTGAATGTATGTATATATATATGTATATGTATATATGTGTGTGTGTATATGAATATATATATATATATATATATATATATATATATGTGTGTATATATGAATATGTATATATACATGTGTATATGTATGAATATGTATATATGTGTATATATATGTATATATACATATGTATATGTATGAATATGTATATATGT